>CM042432.1:37019830-37082330 GCA_023631565.1 Gymnocephalus cernua | reverse complement strand
ATCGGGCCTACCTGGAGTTATCTCACTGTTCAGAACAATGACGGTGTGGCAGGTGACAGTGTCGCTCTGCCTTTCCTTGAAAGTTGTATGTCTTGTTAAGGCATAGAAGATGGAGACTGTAGAGGAAATGGCTCAAGAGAAAGATGAGGGGACCTTGGTCTCTATGTTACTCATGAATGATAAATATTACACTTGACAATGCTTCATGGCTGAAGTTGGATATTGCTCTGGCCACTTGACGACTCAGAGTCATATCTGGTAAGCTGTTGTTTAGTGTGAGATTGGATATACACAGTATTTAATATCAGCTGTTTTCTTGTCAAAATTCTTGCTACAAAACACAAAGAGTAAACAAAATCGTTGCACAAGAGATAAGAAGGCAACAAAGTTTCCTGTTGTTGACATAGGAGACACAACCCCTCATCTCTCTGAGGATCACTGTCCCGCTGCGCTCTGTCTTTCTGCTGAGTCACTCTGTCCAGCAACAGTAGGCGTGGCCTGATGTGTGTGACAGGCGGTCGCGATGACTAACGCTGCTGACTCCAGAGTGTCTGGCCCAGTCCGGACCTCCGTGCCCCGAGGTCCTAAATTGGATCAGCAGCTTGAACGCCGTTGGGTCTTTTTCCATGACTGTAAAGCGCCCGCCATTGATCGTAGCGCTCATGTTTTGTTTCCCCACCGCCCCCGAGAGACCCCCCCCCCACCCCTCACCAGTGGCCCCCTGAGCCCACCTCTGGAAGGGCCTGTCGAGGGGCCAGGCATGTTGGGCTGCAGCTGGAGGAAATTAGACTTAGTGGTCGAGGTGGGGGGGTATTTTTAACTCTGGGAATGTTTTGAGTGTCTGGTTACAGCTCTGAAACTGTAGTGTGGATGGATGGGGTTGGAGGTGACTGTCATGCTCAGATGTTGTTCCTTTCACCGAAACATGCCGTTACCATCCATTAGTATCATAACTTTGAATGAGCAACCTGGACTGAGCTCCGTGTCTCTTTAATGTGCAGTCGTCCTACACGTTGTATTTCCTATTAAAGGATCAAATTACATTTACTCTGATTAACAGTCTTAGCAAGAGTGGTGTTTCCACTGTGACTGATAATGTGCTTTTTCGGCATTCTCGTATTGTTTTAAGAAGAGTCAGCCAGTCTATGAAAACATCTCACACTGTCTCTGAAGAGTTAGATTTTTTATTAACTTTCATAACCTAAAATAATATCAGGCGAACAATCCATATACAGGCATTGATTGGCATAGAAATGTGCAAACACAGTAACTGTCAGCTGATGATAGCTCTGAACAGACAGAAAAAGATGTCCACTTTGTATAGTATAGGTGATGAAAATAGTAGATATAAATATAACTTGCTTTTCACTTTCTACCAGCCTAGAGTGCTTTCTACCCCTGAACACGGTAGGGGGGGGGGGAGTTGTGTTTTTATACATCCTGGAAACAGTTGTTTGGCACTGTACAAGTGTCCAAGAAAAACATGCAAAGAAATTGTGTTTGCATTAAGCCTAAACGTGATTTAAGGCAGTACATATATTTATAAAACTTCATGATACAGAAAGGATTGTTTTATCAGTGAACAAAAGGTTGCTGATATAATTTATGTCAAAGACTGTTGGAAGTTTGTTTTTTTCATACAAAAATATAATGGACAATCTGTGATGTGTGTGTGTGTGTGTGTGTGACAAATACACAGAAACCTTTCACAGCACCCTCTCTTGAGTAAGAACATTTCAATTCACCCTTTTAAAATAAACCATCAAAGAAAATTCACAAAAATGACCCTCTATCGCCAAAGTGTTCTGTATCTTCCGTTTTCTTTTTTGAATATCACCACAGTCACTCGCATCCCTCTATCACGTGTTAACTTACCACATTCAAGTCGATGTCCATCATATTCACAAAAAAACTGCGTTTTCCGTTGCTATCTCTTCCTGTGTCTGTCTGATCCAACCTCCCTTAAGTTCTGCTGCATCCGCAACCAATCGGATCACATTCATGTGTGAGCGTTCTTTCCCCAAACCTCATTTATTTCGCTAAAAAAAAAAAGCTATACTGTTTGTAAGGCCCGGCCTTTTCCAATATCTGTAAGCTAATCTATGACAACGAAGAGACTGTATGATACTGCAGCTACAATCAGATACTGTGGATATCAGTACTGTGCTACACAAGAATAAACACAGACTAAAAGTTAGTGATCTCATTCGTCAAAGCTACAATGCTTTGAATCCTTCAGCCGCTTTTGAAGTCATCTTTTCTCCCTCGTGTCCATATTTAAACCCAGCTGGTGGTGGAGTGCTACGTATAGATACAGTTTTAGCCTGTGTATATCAAATGGCACCACTTGGAACATGCATAGTAATGTTCATGCATAGTTTCATTCATTTTGTATCTTTTTTTTTTTAAATCTTTACATGAGAGGCACTTAGACAGACAGAGTGAACCGAACAACCGAGCATATTAATGAACAGTCTTTCCTCGTGGTAAACACTTCAATCATTTTCCAGGTCCATTTGATAAAATGAAGCATGGGGGAACAACTCGATGAATTCTGTAACATAATGGGTTGTGTGTCATATTATAAAAACATATGAAAACCACGGCTACACCATCTCACTCTGCCCACCAACCCTTCAGTTCTGTATCCGCAGTCCCTCCGGTGGACAAGGTTCTACGCTCCCCCTTGTCGCCATCATAAAGTATTTGTTTCAGGCGTGCTGAGAACAAGGGCAGCTTTCAGGGGGTTTTTTTTCGGGGAGGGGGTGGGGGTCTCTCTACAGGTCATCACTTTCCACCAGGCCACCAGGCTGCAGCGGGCTGGAGTCGGGGAAGAATGCTGCCTTCACGTCCAGCCCTCTCTCTGTCAGAGCGGCGTAGCGGCTGGTGGAGGGACGCACCTTCTTGGGCCTGGGGAGGTTAGGCTGCTGCCACTGAGCTGAGGACGGAGCAGAGGGTGTTTAATAACGTGTAGAGTGGGAAAAAAAGCCACACAAGAAAGGTCTGAGTCGATGAGCAGTGTGTGTTTCAAGAGTCACAACTTACTGTGGACATCGAGGCGTGCAGTGCTGGATACGATGCCCGCGTCATTCTTGGCTGACACAGTGTACCAGCCAGCATCTTCCTTCATGGCTGGCTGGATGATCATACACAGGTAGCCACAGTTGTCCTGGTGCATGCTGGGAAAGACAATTGGCACAAATTTAAGGGAAGTGATTATTTACATATTCTATTGTTCAGTTTTTGGGGGAAGTGGCCATAATCTGGTACAAAACAAACTATATTTTCTGTACCTGATTCTATCTGTGTTGTGAGTTAATGACTCATTCTCCCTCTTCCAGAAGATTTGTGGGTAAGGGACCCCTGCGACACGACACTCCAGTCGCACAGGATGACCCTCGGCCACACTTGTGTTCTGCAGCTTCTCGACGAATGAAGGGGCCTTGTGCATCTCTTTGGCTGTGGAAAGAGAGCGTTACTGAGATGTTTTCCTGTTCCAAACCATGCTAACATGTAAAACTGGAAACAGTTTTGTTTGGCACTGCAGTTTTTTTTTCATACAAAAATAAAATGGACAATCTGTGATGTTTTCATGTATCTTCTGCGCACATGCCGACTACTGATCTGTACGTTTCTGTTTACCTGCAACAATGAGTTCCAGGTTGAAGGAGTTCTGCCCGGCTCGGTTGCTGGCGATGCAGGTGTAGATGCCGGCGTCGCGGCTGGTCACAGGCTCGATGACCAATGAGTGCACACCGTTTTCCCTCACCAGCATCTTATGGGCAGAGTCGGGCCGGATGGTCTGCCCGTTCAGCTGCCAGATGAGGTCAGGAGTGGGCAGGCCGCTCACCTACAGGTAGAGAAAAAACACAGCAAACATTAAAACTCACTCAATGTGTGGATGCTTGTTCGTAGAGCAGCCTGTGCTTGTTTTTGTTGGAGAAAATGCATACATAAGCTGCATGTGTTCTGTGGGGGCAGTGTGTGTTTATTGGGAGTATGAAAACAGCAGTGTTTGGTTAATCCGTCTGCGTTGTTTGTCTGGAGGAGCCTGGTCGCCTGCACGCTTTGTCATGGGAATAAACTGCAGAAAAGACTCGTCACGCTTTTGCAGAGAAACCCCAGACCTACTTCCCCCCCCTGTCCACCTGGAAAAGGTGCCACTGTGGATATGCATGTTTGGTTTACAATGTGAAATTCACAGATATCACAAAGGAGAGCAGACTAAGCAGCGATGAGAATTTTTGGAAGCGGCCCAATACGCTTTTAGAAGTTGGGACATTTTAAGGATGGAAAGTTTGCAAAGCCACAAATGATCTGGAAATAAATATTTGCTATAAATATCCTTGGCATTAAGGGCTCCGTAGGAATGGAGACTCTCAGTTTATTTCTGACGAGCATAAAAACTCTTTTTATAGTGAGTTAATTGTGGGCCTGTTTTATTTTATTACATGTACCAGCTTTCAACGAGTTTTGGAAGTGCTGCGGGCTGAAGGGAGGCAAGGTGATGACGAAGAAGATAAAGAGAGAAAATGAGGGAGGGGCGCGAGGGGGAAATAATTGTAGAAAAACCTGATCCCACTTAATCACTGAAAAATGACACCTCTTTATTCTCCCTGCCTGCTCTGAGCCATTCATAACACGAGGAAGTGATGAAACATCTCGTCTCCGCTAGTTTTTTTATTTCCCTAAAGAAACTGGAATGCACGGAAAGGGAAACGTTTCCTTGGCAGCGGAGACACCGAGCCTCCCTGAAAGCAATACAGACACTGAATTAAAGGGTGGATCTGAAATTGCTTTCTCTATTACTATGATTAACATATTCTCTTTGGTGTGGGCATTTTTCCTTTCCAGTCACGTCTCAGTTATTTTAAACCATCTCTCTTTCTCTCTTTTATCATCATAGAATAACAGCTACAGGTTAGTTGTTATTCTATGATATAGTATATAGGACGGTGGAAGCAGAAGTTGGCTGTCTGCTAAACTATTCCACTATTTTAGACCTTGATCCCATTAGACTAAACTAACTAGAAGTATACAAGTAGAGGGTTGAAGTCAAAATGGCAGATTCTGACATAACTTGTCCAAAAAAAGGCCTTAAAACTGCGGTCGTATAAAGAAAAAAAAGCTTTTTCTTCACATTAAAGTTCATAGATTGAGATGCCATACCAGACCAAAAAACATAATGTATAATTTGTCTTTTCTCTTTTTAAGTTTTAAAAATGTCCTTCAGTAAGCAGCACTGTCTCCAAACTGACCCGACGCACTCACACGACTTCTTCTAAGAATCTTTTACCGTTGGAAGCCGCCGCGTGATAATTACCGCTAATCTTAACCCTTGTGTTGTCTGTCCCGTCGACCATTATGAAAAAATTGAAAATGAACTTTTTTTTGGCGCTTATTCTGATGTTTTTGGCGCATTTTAAAAATGCTTTTGGCACTTTTTATTTTATTTTATTTTATTCATGGTCAATACACCTAATTTAAATGACATTACACCTAATTTTGGAGTTTTCTTTTTTATTATTTTGCCTACTAGTTGAGATCAGAGGATGTTGAGTGAATCACAGTCAGGATACTGTTTTAAAACCATTTGAAAAATGTTTTTCAAATGCTATTAAAATTGAATAAAACAACCAAAATTCAAAAGAAGTAATCATTAATTCTGCCTGCGAAGATTGTTGTATGGGTTCCATACTACATCCATGCACGCATCCACGTTATTTTGGGGCAATTTGATTGTAAGAAACCCATATTTCAGATATAAAAACTTGACCCGAGGACAACACGAGGGTTAAACACTGAAAACAGACGTCTCTTCATCCTAATCAATAAAGAACTGTTTTATATGTAAAGTGTTCAGATGCAGCGACCACAGGGAGACACATTGTCCTCCTCCCCCCCCACCCCCTTTAATCCCACTATCCACCCATGTTAGCACAGGTTGCACTCTCAGGAGTGAGAGGCGTGCATTTACCTTGCAGTCCATCCGGCACAGTCGGCCCTCCTGAACTATGAGGTCACCGGGCGCCTGCAGGAAGTGGGGGCGGAAGTGGCGCTCTTGGATGTTATCGTTCTCATCCCCGCTGTCTCTAGACCTGGACCTGGGCCTGATTGAGAGAGAGAGAGAGAGAGAGAGAGAGAGAGAGAGAGAGAGAGAGAGAGAGGTCAAAGTACAGTATTTGGTATTAAAAATCAACTTCTAGATACTTTTTTTAGGCATTTTTGCAACTTTAAATTCATTTCTATTTAGTTGTTGAATGTATAAGTCCGTTTGGAGCATGAGAAGCTTGTGAAGAAACAACAGTGCAATATTCTTTCCACATTCATGCTCACTTGTATATTATATATCCCCCCCCTTTCATAGACATAGTAAGAACTTTTGGGGCCTTTTTTGCTGCTCTGGCATCCTTCCACTAGCTCTTTCTTGATCTATGAGTCCCCCCCCCCCCCCTTAACTGTGTACAGCAGGTCAAGACTCATAGGAGTTCCTGTGATTCTGCCCTGTAACAATGACATCACCACTCTGCCTGCACGTCAACCAGGGAGGAGAAAAAAGAAATGGGAGACACTGATTGTTATCTTGATCTCTCTTCTCAAAACATCTCTGAGCTCTGGGAGTGTTCATCTACAGATTACAGGTGTTTTTTTGTTCTGTTCTGTGAGGAGCGTCTGTGATCTTCTGTGCATCTTTTCAATATCTGGGCTCGGATGAATGCGCTCTATGTATACAAAGTCATAAGAGCAATGGAAAACAGAACAGAGCAAACAGGTGTTCCCTCTCATTAACACGGAGCTTTTCTTCCCTGAACAGACAGTTCAACAAAAGCTAAACTGTGACTCAGCTCGCAGCAAACATTTGTGTAAATAGCAGCTTTGGCATCCGAAAAAGAAAAAAGAAAACTATTAAATCTGTGTGAGTGAGCGAGTACAGAAGTAATGCAGATGGCGAACAGCATGCAGCACATGTGCCAGCCAGCAGCTCCAAGTTGTGAATGAAATATATTGTGTTCAGCCTTTCCTCCGGCAGTCAGCGCAGCCTCACCTGCGCATGTGTCCAGGTGCGGAGCGTTGGCTTCGGCCTCGCTGGTTCACGGCCTGCACCATCATCCTGCCGGTGCAGCTCACCCTGCCCTGCAAGGTAGAGAGAGAGAGGGAGAGAGAGAGGGAGGGAGAGAGAGAGGGAGGGAGCTGATGAGGTGTTGACACTCTACCGCAGCACAAGCAGCAGTCAGACAGGGAGGAGGAAATAAAATGTGAGTGTTGGAGCTGGAAAAGGCTGTTAGAAAGCCTGTAGCACATGGACTTTTGACCCTCATGAGGGCTTTAGTGATTTCCCGTCTCATTCAACGCCCTCTTCCTCTTCAGGCCGGAGACTATTATCTCGATACTCATTATTCTCTCGCTAATGGACGCTGACATCTTCTAAGGAGCAGCCAAACAGACGTGAGTGTGCATTTTCTTTTCTATGAAAAGGTGCACAGAAATTTCCATAACATTTTATGTTTATTTTTCTTATTTTTCCAGAGCTCTGCGCCCGACTGCTCACCTCAGGGTTGCCCGCCATGATGGTGTAGTTGCCGTCGTCATCGAGTGAGGCTGCAGCGGTGTGCAGAAAGCAGGTTCCATCAGCGTCGCGGCTGATCCTGTAGTGCTCGCTCCTCTTGGAGATTTGCTTGCCATCTTTAAACCAGTAGACCTGTGACACGTGATAAGAACAGAGGGAAACTATCAGACAAAGTTAGGACTTAGCAGACTGACCGTGATATTAAAATCAGTGGCTTTTATTTTTTAAACATTTTCAGTGCTCTATGCCCTTTCACCTTTATCGCTCTGCTTTTTTTTAATATTTCATCAGTTCATCCTGAAGCCTGTCATCACCATGCCATTAATGTGTACCGAGCCAGGCAGCCAGCCCAGCCCAGGCCAGGCCAGGCCAGGCCAGGCCAGTGTGTGTTCTCGCAGAGGGCCTCCCCTTATCACAACACGGAGCATGTGTGCAACATCTACACCCTCCGTCATCAACATCACACATCAGCAACTCCCAAAGCAAGGAAGCCAAGTCATGTAAATGCCTCAAAATGACCATCATCACCAGCAATGTTTAATCATGCATGACATTCTTTCGGTAGACATGTTCAAACCTTTGGTTTGGGGTCTCCGTGGACCTTGCAGGAGAAGGTGACGGGCATGCCCTCGAAGACTTTGTAGTGTTTGAGCTTCTGGTCGAAGGACGGTGCCTTCCCCCGCCCGGCTGAGTCTTCATCGTGCTGCACGTCGTCGTCCGATTCCTCCACCGGCGAACGCTCCAGACGGAATTCAATCTCACTGATCAGACGCTGCTCGAAGCTGGACACTTTGTATTCCTACATGCCAGAGAAGGAGAGCGAAAACAAGTTAGAGAAAGACTGAGACAGAAGTACTAGAGCAGGTTTGTGTGATCACGTGGCAAGTGCCAACACATTCAAGAGCATGCAGAAAGCTGTCAGTGAAACCCTATTTTCCCTTTTCTACATTTAGCACACAATCATTAACCTGTCTTGATTGTCACCCAAACTAGCAACTGTCTCCCAATTTCCTAATTCCTCCCTGCCTCCTTCCCACCACCTCCATCAATCTGTCATCACTGTAGCTCTGCTGCGGCAGAGGGAACATCTGCAGGGCAACATGGTCCAATGACACATCACACAGATAATGACAGGCCTTGGGAACAGCTGCAGAACCAGCATTTATCCTCAATCTGCCGCTCATAACGCCAGCAATCACAGAAGTGGCCCATCCTGATCTGCTGAGGTATCATCCTGTAATAGCGCAGAGGCAGCTGCTGCAGCATGTTCCTTTCTAAAAAATCGAACAAAGTATTATTTAACTATCCTTGCTTGCTAAAGATTTAACTTAATTGCTGGCTTAAATCTCAAATTAACGTTGCAGCATGCATCGCGTGATGGACACACAGACGGAACAACCTGTGTGAAAACGTGCTGACTGATACTTGTGTTGCAATCAAGCTACAACATGCGTCAGTATCTGAATCAATTCAAACTACCCATGTGAGCAACAAGCAACTGTAAAAGGCGAGCAACCAGGTTTTACACAAGCATAATCAGTTGTATTCTTTTGTGTGTACAGGCACACCTGCCCGTGAATGGACTACACAATGAATATGGAACCGCAGGGACCAAAGAATAAAATTCCGTGTCGCTGCCTTTTGTGTGCCGCTTGTTCCCTTATCAGCTAATTCCCAGGCCTGATCCTGTTTTCGCCAAAGTGAACACATCCTAGCTTTTAGTGTGACTCCGTGTGCACATTTACACACAAGGTGACAGAGAGAAACAAAGCTTTCAAACACCTTTTGAGGGAAATATTCTCTATCGGATGACTCGTCTTCCTGTTGAGAGAAAAAGGTTTTTTTCTATGTTGTACTGTACTGTCACTGTGCAACACACAGAGTGGCAAACACGTGCGTATTGTGCGTTTTAGTGTGCGTACATGTTCAATCTTACCTGCTCTCAAAACAGAAAATTTAAATTCACATGCTTTACTATCAAAATACGACGTCTCCCGATGCATTGGTACAGATGCATTCCCGGGCTTAGAGTTTGTGCTCAGAGCCATGCGGTGCTGTAGTGCCACGACCAATCAGATCGCTTCTCATGCCAGCAGGCACACTGAGATGACACTAGTGGTGTTCATTACATCTGCATTGTGACGTCACTTATGAGTCAAATTTCTGTATTTATTGTAGTTAGGTATTCTCTCTCTGCAATTACTCTTGGGGGAATTGTTTGGTCTCTGTAATATTATTTGACATTATGAATAAAATTGAATTGAAATTGAATTGAACGTAACTAATTCAGAGCCAGTTTCCCCTCTGTCTACTCTCGTTCTTCGGGGCATGCTGCTTGTTATGTGGTCCAATTTTAAATGACAAAAATTGAAATGAAAATACAATTTCAACAACAAATAGTTTCTTCCATAGGTGGAAATGAGCCCTGATAAGAGGATCAATATAAACAACCATTTGCATGAGCTAAAAAAAAGACGCCGGTTTATATGTGAATGAACGACCACCGCTGTGCGGAGGTGCTACACTCTGACACGACCACAGAATGTTTTGGTGGCTCACAGTTAGACAAACGGCTACACAAGCCTTCAAACAGTGTTACTCCCCCCCCCCCCAGCATGTTTCCAGCAACACTGGTTTCTACCAGTTTGCATAAACAGAGCTTTTTATGGAGGGCTCTGGAGGACTTTACAGTGTTTATACCCTGCTTTCATAACTCGCTCTTCAACAGTGTTTACAGGGACTGGGGGTGGGGTAAGGGTTGTGTGCACTCAGATTCAACAGTATATTAAGGAAAGCCAGTAGTCATAAGATAGGAATTACACCAGAAAAGCATAGGTGGACAAACCAGAAAATAGAAAGGTGATGTGTCGTATACATGCAAAAAAAAAAAAAAAAAAATGTAAACACTGCTGGTGTAGACATGTTGCTCAAACGGTGAAGTGTGTATGTGTGTGATTTCCCCCTCCAGGTGTGTGGATCCTAAAAAAGAGCCACCGTACCTGTGTGACTGGCTCCTCCTCTGTGTCCTGTGTGTTTAAGACTGTGGCAGCGTTGTCAGCACCCAGCAGTCTGCGAGCCATCTTCTCCTCATAGGTTAACTTCTAGAAAAGCAGGGATTATTGGGGTCAGCGGGGGTTAGTGTGTGAGTTGCAGAACACACACTGATACACACCATCGGCTAGCCACTGTATCTTGTGTTAAGAGGGATGTAATTAGGTATGGAGACAACATTTTGAATTTATTTGAGGGTGCGTGGCACAAAAGCTTAAATACACTTTTATGGGTTGTTTTGTTCTTCATGAATAGATGCATGACTTGTTGGGAGGTTTGTTAATCCGTGTTACTGAACACGCTCATTCTCTGACTGTCTGCAAACACACAGATGTTTCAGTAATGGAACAAAGCTAGAGAACTAACACACACACACACACACACACACACACACACACACACACACCTACCTGTTGACCATTGCTTATGCGTTCCTCTTTAAAGCGCAGTTTTCTCTCCAAGTCCTGGATGACGGCGTCCTTGGATCCTTGGATGTCAGAGTCAGAGGCGAGGCGGGGCGTCCTGGTGACCGAGGACTTCCTGGGGAACGCTTTGCTGAAAAAAAAGGACAAAACAGAAACATTTGTCAACGTCAACGTTGTGGTACTCTGCTCTGTGACGCACATGCATTATCTCGACACGTCGCAACTCCTCTTTCCTCTCTAGCTCTTTTTGCTCCCTCTCTGGCTCTCTCATATCCAGCCTTATCTGGACATGTGCAGCTATAGCATTCCACAATGTGTCTTCTTATCTCTCACAACTGCAGCAGGAATGCCAGGGTGAGAGGGGGAGTGAAGGGGTGAGTGAGGGACTGATGAAAAATAACTGGCAAAGAGTTTAAGGTGGAATGCCCTTGATGGAGGAAAAAGAAAATTGAAATGTCTCCCTTCAGGACAGCCATCAGAGGAGGATTATCTACACAGCGGGAGATTTTGATCAGCTAACTCGATATGCAGAGCTCAAAGTCAAAAGGCAGCAACCCTGCAGTCTATATCAGCTGGGTGCAGAACTCTGTAAAGTGATACATCTTGAGTGTTTATTTGACTTTGACACACCTTTCACTCTCAGGTCCTCTTGTATATTTTCTCGCCGTATAGGTGCTAAAGCTCTTGCACCTTGAGAAGACTTTTGTGTCTATGTGTGTGGGTTTAAAATAATTCTTTAGTTCGCGTTTTCCTGTAAACATGCTGTATAAAAATGTAAACATGGCATCTTCCATCTAGAAGACATCCTGCGTCCAGTTGCCAGCAGGTCAACTCGGCTGAGACACTGTACAGAAAGCTCTGTTTGTAAAAGTGCATGTGAGGGATACTTACATAGTGCCGTTGCCTTTAGGAAGGCCCAGGGCGTTGGCGTTGACTATAGGACTGCTGGGTGAGGATGGTGTGGAGGGCAACACTGAGGACAGGAAGCTGGAGGCTGGAGACGGAGGGACGGAAGAGAACGGCGAGGACATATCTGAGAGGGCTGGAGACATGGAGACGGGCGGAGGGGGGGGAGGCGGAGGAGGAGGGAAGTCTTGGCCAGGGCCTGATGGAGAGGATAGGTTGCTGGAGCTAAAGAAGGGCGGAGGTGGAGGCGGGAAGGAGGGAGAGCTGGGAGACTCCACGCTGCCGGCCTTGGTGAAGGGGGGCACGGTGACCCGGGTGAAGGGCTTGTGTGAGGTGGGAGGAGACAGTGGGGAGGACAGGCTGGACCCTGAGGAGCCAGAGGACTGGGTGACGTAGCCCGCCCCGCCGGGGCTCTGGGCTGCGATGAACTGCTTGGGCCGGGCGTAGTTGAAGGTGCTGGCCTGCATGGCGGTGCTGCTCTCCAACTCCTGGAAGGAGGGAGGAGGTGGGAGAGGTGGGGACGGTGGAGCAGGTGGAGGCGCTTCTTGTTGCTGAGGTGGAGGCGGGATTTCCTGGCTTGGCTGTTCCTGTTCCTGTTCCTGCTGCCAGCTGGCTGCTTCCTGTTGCTCCAATAGAATCTGCTCCTGCAGCTGCTTCAGCTGGGACGCGTTCCTAAAAAGCAGAAGCATGGTCATCAGTGGCTGTTATCAGAAACTAAAGTCATTGTTTGTTTTCTGAAGGACTTCACATTCTTTATGGGAAAGGGTTACAGGGTCTGTAACGAAGTAACAGACTTGTAAAAATGTTACAAAATCATGCAGCTGTTGTCAATTTATGCATGACACCATCGCCTGGTCTCCATCTAACTGTAACAGAACACAACTGGCAGAAGTGTTAGCTGCAACATGTGAGCATAATAGATGTAGAGTTAGAATGTCAATCTAAAGTTTTGGTTCACGTTCTTTATTAAAGACATAAAGGATTTTGAGGATGACCTCAGCACGTGGTCGTATGTCAACAGCAGTCAAAGTACTGGTCTGAAGGTGACAGCCTGGACACATTGTGTGTGTGTGTGTGTGTGTGTGTGTGTGTGTGTGTGTGTGTGTGTGTGTGTGTGTGTGTGTGTGTGTGTGTGTGTGTGTGTGTGTGTGTGTGTGTGTGTGTGTGTGTGTGTGTGTGTGTGTGTGTGCGTGTGTGTTTTCTGGGAAGGAAACGCTGCACCAGCAGCACCAGCTGATAGGTTATCAGCCTCTAGCCTTTCACAAAGACTTGTTAAAAAGCCAGCCTGTTGACAATACATCAAGTATAGAAAAAGGAATCAGCAGAGAAGTGAGAAAAACAGTTCTGTTCAACAGTGCAGCGGTTTACTCCAACGGACCGTAAACTTTGTCTGAGCTCAGTTAATATGATGTTTTTTCTATCTGAGAAATAAGAAAAGTGAATTCCACGGTTGAGGCGTGGCTCCTGGTATGTGAATGACACGGCGATGAGGAAAAACTAAATATGTAATGTTGCGGTGTCATTTTGCCAGAGATAGGTCCTGATGATGAAGTATTGTGTTTTTTCACAGAGGTGTGGTTGCACAGTCTCTCTCCCCCCAGCTTGGTTGATTCACTGTGTTCTCGTCATTGTGGGAGAGAGGGAGTTTTTTTTTTTTACTACTTTTTATTTTCTCGTAGCATTGCTAAACCAAAGAGGACTTTTGAAAAGGGGCGAGACAGAAGTGAACTCTTAGAAGCTCTCCTTGAGGATCAGAAGGAGGGGAAAGGCTGGAAGTTATAAACCTTCAGAGTATACAGCTATGTGTATGTGAGACTGATGAGTTCTTCATAGGCAGCCTGTTCAGAATATACTGTGCATCCCAGTGGTGCATGTTGTCAGGACTCCACCGGGACCAAGTTCACGTGCCCAAATCTGTTCCAGATGTTGAATAATCAGTGGAGTCTTTTTGACTATTTTTCATCTGTGAGAATGCAGAGAAGACCCCCCTCCCTTTAGCCTTCCCCCCCTATACATTTGCAAACAACACTGGTGAGTATTTCACAAAACTGACAGTTGTAGCAAAGTGTAACAAATCCACCACACAATCAAACAGCAACATGACTGATTAGTCTGTCCGAGCCAGTTATTTTGGTCTCATGCTCCCCTCCAGAGGAGACTTCACATTCCCAAATAAATAGTCATTAATTCAAAACCGTTCATTGCGATCATTCCAGCTCAGCGTAACCTGGTGCTGTCCTCACTGACAGCGAGAGCACACAGTCGATTCAACGTGTGCCCCCCCCCCCCCCTCTGTGTATACATTTTTCTTTACATTCTCCAAAGCTCGCCTGTTCAGGCCTCAACCAAAAGAGTGCTTTTACAGGAACAGTTTGGCAGCCCGCGAGGCTCGCAGCGCTCTGCAGCGGTTTGATTCCTTTTTTGGCTGTGTTCTCAGAGCATCAGGCACAAAGCACCCTGCCCGTCTGCTCCAGCAGAGAGGAAACACACTTCATTTCCTCCGAGCCTCATCCCTCTCCAGCCGACACACCGCTTTACTGCCTCAGCATGAAAGACCTCAAAGACCTTTACAGTTTTTTTACCTCTGTTTTTGACAAAGGTACATGCTGTAAATGTATGAGCTGGATGTTATCAAGCTTGAACTGACATCACCCCCTTTGCCTTAAAAGGTGCTCTTTACTTCCAATATAAAGAGACAAGCACCTTCATTCATTACACAGCCAAACTGCTATGCAACTATCTCACAGTACAATGGTACACTCTCTTACTGTGCACTGACATTTGACTTGCATCTAAATACAATTCAGCGTAATAGAATTCTAATGTTGTTAGTTGTTTAGACATTTGGCTTCTTCATATTTGACAGCGCATGAAAAGGTCAGCTTGTATAATTTGCAGCTGCATGAATAGTTTTACGGCCCACTTAGGGATTTACATCAAGCGAGGGTCATGCAGACTCTGTGACCCTCCAGCTCTGATCGTCCAGACCTCTTTGACCACAAAGTGCATGACAAAGGCCGCTGTACGCACACTACGTCCCGCCTGTTTTCATCCCAGCTGCACTCTAAAACAGCACGACCCCTGCTAAAACCTGCGCCTTGTGTAAAAGATTAGAAGGCATCTACAAATGGCTCCATTGCTCTCTCTTATTTTTTTTTGTCTCTGTGGCGGAGAGGCTGAATTAGAAAGGAAGTGTTCCTCTGTCGTCATGCCAACGGCCCTGTGTTTTGCCGTCCTGGTCCGAGCCAACTGGCCCACGGAGCGCCGTGCTTCGCTCCAGCTCCCCTGTCTGTCATTCTGTAACACAGCATTACTCTTATGTCTCTCTCCCTCATTGCCTCTCTTCTTTTTTTTTTTTTTTTTTTTTTTTGCCCGTCTTCTGGTGGTAAAAATAGGCAGAGCAGTTATGTCTTCCTCCTTTTCATCCTGAAAAATACTTTCCTTGGGCTGGATCCTGTCTGTAAACTCTTTAATGGGGGGGAAAAAAGAAAGAAGAGTAGAAAAGGCAAAAAGGGATCTGGTGTGGAGTAACTTTGTCTCTCCAGTTTCTACATGGAAAAGCTCAGTGAACAGATCCAGGAACAGCTTAACAGTAACTTAATTGTAAGAGCGTTTTACAGCCCAGTGATGTATCAGTCAGCTAAACACGGAGCGGTGCCAGGCACTGTGGGTCTTTACCGGCAGCATCTTGCTTCAATAAACGAAGTCGGTGCCGCTTGTTTGTGCTTCCTGAACAATAACGACCCGGGGTGCGTGAGAAACTCATCCACTGTTCCACGGCCAATCGGAGCAAGCTGGGAGCCATCCGCAGGTTTATCTGCCGCCCATCTCGTTAGCTCCGCAGCTGGCTGAAAAGACGGAGCCGCTTTATTAGACCCGGCCAGCTGATGACAGGAAGCAGGCCAGGGGGAAAACAGGAAGTAGTTGAGTGTACATTGCCAGTAATGAGGGCTTTCCTTCAGTAAACGACAACATAGGGGGGAAACTAAAGACGTGTCCGTTCCCTTTAAAATTCTGTAGGTGTTTACTAACTTTAGACCCAGATAACAAGGCGTCCAGGCTGTGCAGCAAGTGGAACAAGGAATGCCTTTAGTGGGTGTTTGTGACTACCTTCAGGCTACTTTGTGTTTGCATTACACCTCTGTTTCATTTGATTCTGCAAACAACCCTGGCTTAGCAACAGCCTGACTTTGCCATTTGTAAGTTATTACTATCCAAATAGTCAAATTGAGCTCTGGTATCACACGTACAACACAAACACAGCTTTGCTAACACTGCCTGAGATCATCACACGCACAGTGCTCGGCCCACACTCGTGACACCGATCAGGGGTCATGATGAATAGAAATGCAAGATGAAGCGAACACACCTTTCTAGTCAGACAAAAACAAGGTGTATCTTGTTTTCTTTCTTTTATTTTAACTGCACGCCACCTACACACCTGGTTCACGGTTTCCTCACTTGTGTTCGCCACCGAGCATTGCATCATCACTATAGTGCGTCAATGTAAACTTGTCTGATGCCGCCGAGCAGGAACGGACCGTCAATCTGACGTAGTAATGAGCCGATGTGATGAGTCTGATCTGATGAGGAGCGTCTTTCACAATAACAGACCGTGATTAACATCTGTTTAAACCGCTGGAAGAGTTACTTCTGTCTAACGTGTGGCCTGATTAGTAGGAAGAAATGGGTTTTGTGTCACCATGGACTGGAAATGTGTCATGTTGGGGAATTCTACATTTACTGAGAAGAGTGAGACTTTTGTTGAGTCACATTTGAACTACAATACAAGGTTATATAGAAAGGCCACACAAAACCATTTAAATTGTACACATGTAAAATCCTCATGCACTCTGGATCTCACTCTCACACACCCACCTGGACACACACACACACACACACACACACAACTCTCCTGCCTCCCTCTACTCTCACAAGACAAAGCAGAGTAGCAATGGAGCCACAAAATTTCCAAGAACATTCAACATAATCTCACAGGCCGTCTTGTCTGACCCCACAAACCAGGCTGCTGCTGCTGCTGCTGGGAGCACACACTATTCAACGTGTCTCACGTACAAAAAAAGCATTTAATTTGCCTTCTGCAGCTTCCATCCATTCACTTCTTCCCTGTCAGCTGACATGTTCTCACTCATCCTTTGTTCTCCTGGTGTCCTTAACTTATTTTCAGCCCCTTTGCTCCCCGGGTACCCCAGCCCCCCCTTCCCTTCTCCTCGTCCTCTCTGGCTCTAATTGCACACACACCACATAAAACAGAACCAGACTGTTTTCCTTCCCCCCCCCCCCCCCCCCCCCCCCCCCCTCTCTCTTTAAAACGTAGCACAGAGCGTTTTTCTTATTCCAGCCACACCAACAACTCACGGCTGCTCCGCTCATCCACTTACTCCCTGCCCTACTTTCTTTCTTCCTTCTTCTACTACTATTATTTCCCCCCCCTGCGCTCTGTCTGGGCTAATATTTCATATCCAAGTGTAGGTGAAGAGGGCTCTTTACAATCAGCGAGCCCTACTTTTCTCTACATACCTCCATCCATTCAAGCCCTTCTCTTCTCCCCACTCCTCCACCTTTTGCTCTTTCTGTCCAAGTGATACAGCGAGTGTTTTTTTTTCTTCTTCTTTTTCTATAGCAAGAATGCTGAAGACATTCTTCCCTGGATTGGAGTGGGAAAGACATTGCCATCAAATGGGATTAGCAGCAGGAGAGGAGAGAGAGGAGGAGGGAAGTGAAGGAAGAGCCAGGGGGAGGAAAAGAGGCAGGGAGTGAAGAGAAGAAATCAGTCAGTGAAAGAGTTGGATGAGTAAGACACAAGCTTCCTCACCTAACAGACTCTATTGTGTTAACTAATCCATGTGACTCCACTGAGGAGCTCTGCAAACAAATGAACCTCGCCACATAAACACAGTCTGTCTGCATCACAGACGCAAAACGGTCGACTCATCTTTGTAAAAATCACTCACAGTTCTTCTCTTTCTCACTACAGCCTGCACTCACTACCTTTCCAGAGCCTCCAGCAAATGAATGGGTATCACGCTCAGCCTCTCTGTGCTCCCAGAAAACCACACACCCATTCTGATAACATATTATTTAAACATTAACATGCCGAACTGGTACACCAGGAAAACGCCGGGGGGAAAATTGTCCTTATTCTACCTCAAACATTTGACTTTTCCCTTCTTCCTCTACTCCCTAATTCAAATGTAATGACTTAAAGTATTTGTCTCCAGTGCCTTTTCAATTATAAATAAACAACTACAAAGAACCCTAAATGCAATAACATTTTTAAAAAGTTATTTAAAAAGTTTCCTCCATGATAGCTCAAAGTTTAAAAAGTTAAAGAAAAGCATCATTAAGTTCATCTTTTATCCATTTCTTGGTCATTCTATCAGTCTCGCTGAGGTTTGCTTCATTCAAATAAGTTGTCAGTCTGCACAAAGCGAGGTTTTACCTTCAGTGTTGTGGTCTTGGTGTGGAGCAGCTCTGATATTTCCCTGCAGGAGAGTAAACTACGTTGCAGTGCTGCTCTGCCAGGTATGAGCAGCATATATAGAGCACTGAGCAGCCAGACGGTGAGAGTCTCTCTCTCTTTCTCTCTCTCTCTCTGAGTCAGTCTCTCTGTGAGCTCCTCCTCTTCACAATAAAAGCTCCCAGCCTGCCTGAAACCAACTAATTTCAAAATAAAACCTCTGCCATACACCGTACTGACTGAGGGCCTTCCCTCGGGGAGTCAGGAAACAAAACAACAACAGTTTCCACAGTCACAGATCAAGAAAACGTCCATAAGAAAAGCCGAATGAGATACCTATATCTAATTGCTTTTACCTTTTGTGTCCACATTCATATTGTTTTCTGAATGCACAAAGGCAAAAGAGACAGGATGATCGAGGAGAGAGAATGAAAGACAGATTTAAGAAATTAATCATCGGAACAATTCTCTCAGTTTCAGGTGACACAAATGAAATTTGTCCATTGTAAGGTTACATTTGAGACAATGCCCTTTCTGGAAATAAACCCCCACTGGAACATGATAGTTTTATGTAACATATACCCTATTGGACCTTTGGAACAATTACTATAATAGAGACAAAGTCTGTGTGCAAACACTCCTATTACAACCACAATATATCTCGTTTCATTCACTGAAATATGCTCGCAAGTATTTAGTTTCTCAATAGAAGAAATTTGTCCTTCGTTCTTGTGGGATGAAACAAAACCTTTTTGGGAATTTATCATTTCCATTTTTGTGTGTAATGCCTCTATTTTTAGAGTCACTGTGCGTTTACCAGACTACTGATGAGTCACAGTGTGTTGATGGGAGGTGGGAGGCGAGGGATCTGATCCAGCGGGGTGTTGCGTGTAGTTGTAAGTGTGCATATGTCATTGTGTCTGTATACTGGGGAAAGGTCGGAGAGCTATTAGGAGAAGGTCCTCCTCTCTGTAGAGGTGCAAGTCACTGCCTGTGTGTTGACTCATTGACACTTTAGAGGCGAGTCAGAGTGAATCCTCCTCTGTGCTCAGAGTCGGTGACAGCCGTGTCATGAGATTAGAGTACGTATACGTTATTGCATCCTTTAATTACTGTAACATCCACGAGGGAAAGGGCTGTTAGTGGTCTGACTGGGAGTGTGTCTAAAGGGTGATCAAGTCTATACCACACACACACACACACACACACACACACACACACACACACACACATACACACACACACACACTGCACCAACAGCAGGGGTCAGGATTTAATCAGAGGTTGATTGACTTCATCCGGAAACAATGTGATTCTCTGAGTGTGTGTATGTGTGTGTGTGTGTGTGTGTGTGTGTGTCTCTGTCTCTGTGTGTGTGTGTGTGTCTCTGTGTGTGTGTGTGTGTGTGTGTCTGTGTGTGTGTCTGTCTGTCTGTCTGTCTGTCTGTCTGTGTATGTGTGTCTGTGTATGTGTGTGTGTCTGTGTGTCTCTCTGTCTGTCTGTGTGTGTGTGTGTGTGTCTGTCTGTGTATGTGTGTGTCTGTGTGTGTGTCTTTGTGTCTGTGTCTATGTAATGTGTATTTATATGTGTGTTTCTCAGTGTTTAACATACCAGGGTGTTCTTTCCTGGGAAACACAGTCTGCTTTCTATGAGGGGATCACTGAGGCCCGTTAGTTTCCATGCTGTCAACTCCCAAGCATACACCCTGGTCTCTCGCTCCCCTCATCTCTCTGTGCGTCTTTTCATCGCTCCCTTTTCCCTCGGCTCACCCCTCTTTCTTCCAGCCCCCTCTCTGTGTTATGAAGGTCAGCTCCGACAACTCTCTTCCTTATTTGGAAAGTTTCTCCATTCCATGCAGGTCATTCTAGCCCGACCGACCAATCCAGTGGTTAGTTGGTCTGGTTTCTCAGCCAATCCTGTGTCTCCCATGTCCTTTTAAGGACTGCCCATCTCTCTCACTCTGGAGGTTGATGTGAAATTGTCTGCTTTTCCTGCTCCCTTGTGTCTCCGGTGACTTCATTTCGCTTTTTATTCGGTTACACAATCTTATTCCTGATGACAACTAACTTTCTGTTTCTGCCTTTTTCCATTTGCTGTTAATCACACCCCTCTCTGGCCTGCATTCACTGACGCAAAGGCATCCATTAGAGAACAGATCCCCAGTCAGTGTTTTACTTCCATTTTTAATTAGACGTTTGATGATGACGAACCACAAGTTCTCAGTGTGTGTATCCAGTACCATATGTGGTTCTTTAAAATGCATGTTTCCCCGCTCTCCATAAAACCACAAGCAACACCTCGACAAGAAAGTGATTGTTAATACTTCGTTAGAGAGTTCATGACTTGCACCTCGTAAACACAAACACACTGCTGAGAGGAAGCTCTGAGTCACGGCAGAGATATGCGACCAATCCTGGCAGCCAGAGCTCCTTGCTCAGCAACGCAACCCAGAGAGCATATAGATCCTGCTTTAAATTGAGTGCAACAAGCCTGAAAAGTCCTACTTAGTCCTACTAGTAGTCTGAACTGAACAAAATACAGAGGGACAGAGGGCAAACAACCAATCACCAGTTACATCTTCACACTGTAAATACAAGTTCTGTGTGTGTGTGTGTGTGTGTGTGTATGTGTGTGTGTATGTATGTGTATGTATGTGTATGTATGTGTATGTGTATGTGTGTATGTATGTGTGTGTATGTATGTATGTATGTATGTATGTGTGTGTGTGTGTGTGTGTGTGTATGTGTGTATGTGTATGTATGTGTATATGTATGTATGTATGTGTATGTGTATGTGTGTGTGTGTGTGTATGTATGTGTATGTATGTATGTATGTATGTATGTGTATGTATGTGTATGTATGTATGTATGTGTGTGTGTGTGTGTGTGTGTGCGTGTGTGTGACATTGGGAGACTGATGATGGCTATTGGCAAAGAGCTGTTTGTTGCCATAAGTTTGTATGCGGTTCCCCTGACAACAGCCTCACTGGGGTTAAAGAGGTTTGGAGCTACTGCAGAAGTCATTTAATCTCAGTGGTATGGCAATTATGTCGGCGGACAAGGATTGAAAGGTATAAGGTCAAGCTGCATGCAATACAGGCCACATAAAAGTGGATCAGACCATTGCTCATATTTATCACTGCAGTATGTAGCAGACATGGGGGACTCGAGTCACATGACTTGACTCGAGTTAGACTCGAGTCGCAAATTTTAGGACTTGAGACTTGCTTGATAAACATTCATAAAAGACTCGACTTGACTTTGACTTGACATTCATGACTTGAGACTTGACTTAGACTTGAGTCAAATGACTTGAAATGACTTGATTTTCTGTTTAATAAATATATATTTTCCCCCTCTGATATTGAGGAGGAGTTAACGTTACGATTTTAGTGCTGTTGCATGCGCGGGAGCCCGTTGTTATGGTGACGCGCCACACGGCGGCAGACCTGCAGTAAACGAGACTGGCTACGGCTGTTACTTAACGTCATGGATTCCTCTGCACCGAAAATAATAAAGTTTGGCTATAAGGATTACACGTCTGACCAGGGCAAAGAAGAAACGAACGGTAGTTCGCAAGGTCTGCTGTACAAAAAAATCCGACGTCAACCACCACCGCGGCGAATTTCATCAGACACTTCAAATCGGGAAAGATTCAGGTTCCAGTCCCCATATTCAGCTGTGATGAACAGAACTCCCTTCAGTTTTGGGCCATGAATAAGCACACCCTCCCCTCTTTGTTCAAGGTGGCGGTAAGAGCGAATACAGCTAGGCACACTGTATACATACACACAACAAACTGCTCTCTCTCTCTCTCTCTCTCTCTCTCTCACACACACACACATGCAGACACACACGCAGTTGTACAGATGAAGTATGTGAATGAAGCTAGGCACACATACACACACACACACACACACACACTGCACTCACACACACCACATGCACACATTCACTCACCAATATTAATAACTTTTCATTCACTCTCTCTCTCAAACACGCACACATATACAAATACACTGACAAATATTAACATATAGCCTACTATTCAATCTCTCCAAATTATGCAAAGGTGGTGGGATTCAGCTACTCTTAAAGAATGTTTTTTTCAAGAGAAGGAAAGGTTAAATGTGTTTCTGTCCCATAAAAGTGAGGCATGTTTGAAGAATATTATTTGACTTAGAAACCATTATACTTGAATTGTTTGAATGAATTTCATGATTTGATGTCATGTTTGAGGCATATTGATATTTTTGTTGGCCTAATATCAGTTTTAGGCTGTGCTTTTTTAAATCTTTATACATTTAAACTGTTCAGATATATGTGGCTTGGATGCAATGTCTTTTGAATATTGACTAGGAAAAAATGCAAATAAAACTCCAGCAGTTATAACCACTGTCTTTAGCTTGTTTAAAAATGGAAACTTTTGTATGACTTGACTTGACTTGCTTGACCAAAGCTATGACTTGACTTGACTTGCTTGATTGTCACACAAAATGACTTGGACTTGCTTGAGACTTGAAGGTTAAGACTTGAGACTTGCTTGTGACTTGCCCATGTGTGACTTACTCCCATCTCTGGTATGTAGCGCCTGGAAACAGTAAAGTTGGTGGCACACATGGCGTCACTTACACACTGTTGCTCTAAGCTCCTGTGTTTGGAACTACGTGTTTGTGTGAGTTAGAGCTGGGCAATAATTCAATATTATATCAACTTATATCGACTTGTATTATGATGATATATGATCATATCATGATATCGTTTTACATAATTCTGCTGTCAAAAATAATGTTTCCAAGCTAACTATACTTAAAGGTCCCATATTGTAAAAAGTGATATTTATATGTCTTTTTTGATTATAAAGCAGGTCGAGGTGCTATATAGATACTGGGAAAGTATCAAAACGCTTAATCCATGCACCGTAGACCCAGATTTAGTTGTTATTAAGCTTTTTAGTGGTCACTACTTATTCTTTCATGTTTTGTTAAAAATCACATTCATTACTAAATCACATTAGTTGTTTGTAATAATCAGCCTAAGTATGCAGCGACAGATCATATTAAGCAGAGATAACTAAGGATGGTAAGTTTCTGTATGGGAGGGGCGGGGTCATTGGAACTGTTGCAAAGGCTCATGGGAAAAAAACATACGTCCTGAACGGTTTCTGTCCTAGTTAAAGTGTGTTATAATAATTTTCTGTTATTGTTTTTGGGTGTGTATTCATGTTATCTGGGTTTTAGTTTAGAACGGTTGATGTAGTGTTCATGTTCATCTACATTTATTGTTGCACCATGACCGAGACCCAGGGGGGGGGGGCTGATGGGGTCTGGGCAGTGAGGGAGAATACAGCCAATCACATTCATGCAGAGTACGTTGGAAATTACAATCTTTGAGTTGTTCTCCTTTCTGTTTTAATGGAACTAATGTATAGAATACATTGTTCTTAAAACTATTTTGTAATAAAGACAAAAACATATTTATAAGGATGATATATTTCTATAGTTTTGGTAAGTACAGCATGCTACTTCATATTTATTATATTTGAACAAAAGTAAGTTCACTAATGATTTTTGGTAGGGCTGTTTTTCCGATTTTGTCACTTTTTTTAAGCAAGTTTGTGTCACCTTTGGCGATGTTTATGATGTTTTTTTGTCACTTTTTTCAGCGTTTGAAAAAATAAATGTCGATTTTTTTTTCTTTCTTCGTTTTTTGTAGCTTTTTCCAACATTTGTCACATTTTTCAACGTTCTTTTGTCATAGTTCTGTAAACGGGTCAAATTTGACCCGAGGACAACAGGAGGGTTGTGTGAGTTTGTGTACTTTTGGGTCATGCTAAGACGGTTTGACAGTAACTTCCGATATATAACGTTAGACAGCTGATTGTTGCACACCGTCTGCCATGTAATTCCCTCAGGCTGAAACTTTCCTTTTCCTCCCTTTGCACAAGCAGATGTGCATTAGATAGACCTCCACTTTCTGTCCCCAGGCTACTTTTGCTTCAGCTGCACTTAAAATATCAATTCAAAAAGGTATTTATAATCAAGTGCAGGCACTGCTTACACACAACTTCTGTCTCTGTTTTTTCACCGTCTGGCTTCATGCTACCAACCTACTCAATCAGTAATTATTACAACATCTCTTTAACAAATGAACAGCACAAAACTTAAACCTGAATTATTCAAGACCACACGTGTCAAACTCGAGGCCCGCGGGCCAAATCCGGCCCCTCGCAGATTACGATCCGGCCCGCTTATCAATTTAGGTTCACGATACATTTTGGCCCAACATTTTTTTTTTTGATGATTTGTAACTTTTTTCTGACGTTTTTGTCACTTTTTCCGACGTTTATGTCACTTTTTCTGACGTTTTTGTCACTTTTTCCGACGTTTATGTCACTTTTTCCGACGTTTTTGTCACTTTTCTGACGTTTTCGTCACTTTTTCCGACGTTTTTGTCACTTTTTCTGGCCGTTTTTTTTTATTTTTTTTATGATGGCTGAGGACCTTTTTTCTGACTTCTTTAGGACTTTATGTCGACCAAACTGTAAGTGAGAAGACTATATGACACGTGCAATAAGACAGTCAAAGATATTTGACTTTTTTGATTTAATAAAAGCATGTCAATAAACTAAACATGTCTGGCCCTTGATGTGATTCTTATTTTCCAGTGTGGCCCTCTGGGAAGTTGAGTTTGACGCCCCTGTTCTAGACCCTCAGTGTAGTGAGAAAAGGCTAAAACGAGGTCCTGTTGACTGCCGATGTGTGCCTGTTTTACATCATCGGTCATTTTAGCGTACCGAGTTAAAATGAACATACTGTAGAGCTGCATGAAAACATTCACAGACACGTTGCTGGTAAGAGTTCAACTGACACATAAAAAGCGCTCTGTGGAATGAAATCCGTGCAAGAGAATAATTTCGACTGTCAAAGTTGATTCCTGGTCTTATGAAAGAGAGATTAAACTGTGGAATGGTTCGAGGATAATTGTTGCCTCTGCTACTTGTGCTTGTTGTGTGACGCCCACCCAGACATTATCCCACCCTATAATATAATGCTTTGCCCCTATTATCACGGTCAATATCATTGTGGTCACACCTTCGACGTGTTGCACTAGCTTGACTCTTTTGACTGTCTCCTCCTTTGTCTTGTAGTCTTGTTTTGAAGTTGTTTGCTGAAACGGTTGCTCAATATAGTGCATTAATGTGTCACTGCTTCATATGTAGACTTTTCCTACAAACTGGAGGTCTACAAGTGACTTAACAACACAAGGAAAGCATTATGTAAAAAAAAAAAATGTGAAAACACACATCCACATGCCACCTCTTGTACTAGCAAGGATATGTCATTACACCGAAATGAATTTAAGAAACGCAAAACGTCCTTGTGAAATGTCACACTAGGCAAACATGTACCTTTATCAATATAGGAAAGTTGACACTGGACACCGGCAGCACTGACATCTCATCCATCAACACACACTCACACCCATGTGCATGCAAGTGCATGAGCGCACACACACACACACACACAGATGTATCAGTCTATATCATGATGTGGCTTTACAGACGGTTACGTGTGGACAGTTGAAGCCCTGAACAAAGGGGAGTTGTGTCGTTGAATCAGGAGTGACCACAACTCTGTACAACATGGCAATTACTTTGAGATGCAACGTCTCAGCTGAAGCTGAAGTATGGCTTGTCTCGTAGTATCCTGCTGTAGTCCTAAATCCTGCAGGAACCCAAGTTCATCTCCCATCTCACACAGGCTCCAATCCCATGGTAACCTTTAGCTGCCATTCATAACACGTCTGCTTTAAGATTTGTGTTACTTTAGCGCAATAGTTTTGCTTTCTATACTTATTGTTCGGGGCAGTTTATGAGAGGACAATAAAAACACTGACAGTGTATTGTGTCACTGGTTTTTATATTTGATCCTGCTTACAGTAGTCTGAAAATAACACACCTATCAATGTTGCCAACTATAGCAAGTACCCAAATATTATTTGTTTCTATGTATAGGATTCCTAACAAAATGCTGTGAAAAAAACTGCATTCCAGAGGAACATAAAATGAGACTGTGCCGCCAATTTGCAGTCTATCTATTCTCTACCATGTGGTAAAACTCAGCTTTCTCTCCAAACCTGGGGGTTGGTTCAGATCCAACTGGCCAATCTGAGCCTCTCCCCTGAGAATTTCCTTTGATTCTTATCCTGACGTCTGACATCAACGCCGGGCATCAAACCCAAATACCTACCGACCCTGCTCTGTCTTCCTTAGCACAGAAAAACAGCGGGTCTGTTTTCACAGCTCAGGTCTCCTGCAGTCCCTCCTGTCTGCCAAGTCACACAACGACTTCCTCCATCTCATCAGCTCAGTGTTATTGAAGCAAAAAATCATCCCTTCCACAGGCTTCCAGTTGTTATTCCTGTGATTTAGAACGATTTATTCTAGATTTGTGAACATGAACACATCTCTCCAACAGCTATAAACACTGGTGTTACGATTGTGATGTTGTTTAATTCAGCTGCCCCTTTATAAACAATAATGGGTGCTGTGAAAACGTAGAATCATTTTCTTTAGACTTTAGAAAATAATTCTCAATAAGTATTAAAAGTCCAATGTGTGGGAATGTCTCCCATCTAGCGTTGAGATCAAATATTGCAATCAACTCTCTCACGCCACGCAGTTACGTACAGTTACAAAGTACGTGTTACAGCTACGGTAGCCTTCACGCTTCAAAAAGCCGGTCTCTTGCTCTTTTCAATCTCCTTTTTCTTTTTCTGGGCGAAGAAGAAGAAGACGACTCCTGTTCCTGAAATTTGGATTTTGAATACGTGTGGTCCTCCATGTTTCCTTCTTCTAACTCGCCGGGCCGGGAAGCTACGATACCCGTTAGCAGCGTTAGCAGCAGCTGTGAGTTTATCATGTGACGGAGAAAACGTGAAATACGGAGCAGTATGTCCTGTATGTCCCTCACCGGCTACCGTATTTCAAGATGGAGCATGAATATGGAGCGTCTCCCCCAGTTCATGTATGAATATGGAGCGTCTACCCCAGTTCATGTATGAATATGGAGCGTCTACACCAGTTCATGTATGAATATGGAGCGTCTACACCAGTTCATGTATGAATATGGAGCGTCTACCCCAGTTCATGTATGAATATGGAGCGTCTACACCAGTTCATGTATGAATATGGAGCGTCTACACCAGTTCATGTATGAATATGGAGCGTCTACACCAGTTCATGTATGAATATGGAGCGTCTACACCAGTTCATGTATGAATATGGAGCGTCTACACCAGTTCATGTATGAATATGGAGCGTCTACACCAGTTCATGTATGAATAGGGAGCGTCTACATCAGTTCATGTATGAATATGGAGCGTCTACCCCAGTTCATGTATGAATATGGAGCGTCTACACCAGTTCATGTATGAATATGGAGCGTCTGCACCAGTTTATGCATGAATATGGAGCGTCTACACCAGTTCATGTATGAATATGGAGCGTCTACACCAGTTCATGTATGAATATGGAGCGTCTATCCCAGTTCATGTATGAATAGGGAGCGTCTACCCCAGTTCATGTATGAATATGGAGCGTCTACATCAGTTCATGTATGAATATGGAGCGTCTACACCAGTTCATGTATGAATATGGAGCGTCTACACCAGTTCATGTATGAATATGGAGCGTCTACACCAGTTCATGTATGAATATGGAGCGTCTACATCAGTTCATGTATGAATATGGAGCGTCTACACCAGTTCATGCAAACGCAAATGTAACATTTCAAGCCAATAGGAATATTTAGACTTGATGGTGGTGGTAAATATTCATGAAAAAGGACACGTTTGTGAACGGGAAACACAGATTTGATAATGAACAACTAAACACGTTACACACTGGGACTTTAAAGTCTAGACACTCATGCCTTAAGCTAGGCGAGCTGTTCACTCCGATAATAAAACTACCATCCATACTAATCCTCACTGCCTTTATGTAAATGCAATAAAACAATTAATCTATTTAATGAAATTGCCTTATCTTAAAAATACACGACATAAGGGTCATAGTTTCCACTCCGTCTGTTGAATTTATAGCATTTCAACAAATTGGTTTGTTAGAAAGTCATGGTGCTTATGAAAGAGAACTCCTATAAAAAGTGCAAAAAAAGCAATTAAAGTAACCAACTAGGAGCATTTTAAAGGCTGCAGGCTTTGCTGTGTAATGGTGATGTTTCATAGCAGCGTGTGGCGCACAGAGAAGAAACAATTGATCAGTCTGTACGGGACGTGCCACACAACAAACAAGATATGATGAACTCAGTGATAAGCTCGGAGGTTTTAGACTCTGTTCCTACATGTTACCTAAAGAAACAGAGTGCAGTCTGGCAGAAACGTGACCTCTGGTTAATGGCAGGGCTGCTGTTTTTACTGTGTAATTATAGAATTTAAAGGTGAGAGGGCAGGAGTGGGATGGCCTATGCTTTCTAATTGCTTCGCAGTTGGGAGCTGGTTGTTTTTAGCAGTGTATTGATGTTGTTAGTGTGGATAAACAGAGAAAAGCAGCTTTCTGCCTCATTTATCTAGCCCTGAAGTCTGATCTAGAGATAAAAGTCAGAGTATTGTTCCATCTTTGTCGCATCCCTAAAATCTCAGTAACTATGTTTTTGCACGCCACAAAAGAAAACTCAAAAATTGAGTATATTGATCTCTTCTGCCATGTGAAAGATTTGCAAAATTGCTAATTCTGAACCAACAAACATGCATAATTAATTCACAGTATGTTAATTGTAAATGATCAGCTGATTCCACTCTGCTCTTGTCCAACTGCTGCCTCTGTTTTATCATCCTACAGTGTAATATTGTGAAGAAATTAATCAGAAAAGGTATGTGACTTAACATAATTTCTACATGTGGCGCCCCTCAACTCACATCCCAGAGCATCACCCTCACAGCCAAATATTTACCTGTAATTTCCTGTCTCCTCCTCTATATTCTCAGCTCTGGAAGCACAGAATAAACAAGTCATAACATTTATGTCAATAGATATGCAATTCTGTAGCATCCATCAGCGGTAACCAAGTCCAGTACACATGCAGTGGAAAAAGCATGTGCAATGCAAGAACCAAGCCTCACTGCACTGTAACCAAACTCTAGTCTAAATGCAGCCTGTCGTAACTCGCACAGCGACACTGTTAAGCATCTGCTATTGATGGGATATACTGCTCGCATTGTTAAATATTCTGACAGCAATAGAAACCTCCCAAAAAAGTCCCCCCACCTAATTAAGTTTTGCCAAACTACAAGGGAAAATATTAAGAGTGAAAAACAAAGAGTCTACCACCATGAGGCTGTACTTAGCCACAGTGGTGCTTTGAGCTAAAGTTTAATGTCAGCAATGCTGGCATGTTGTTGTTTAGCAGGTGTCATGTTTACCATTTAGTTACCATTAGTTTAGTGGGTTAGCATGCTAATATTTGCTAATTATCACCAAAGTAAAGCTGAGGCTGAGTGGAACCAAACCAAAAGTACTGAATAAGCAGAAATATTGATAATGGCGCTAGATGAAAGGTCAGGGGATCAACGTTTTTACAATACATCCTCTGGGGACCATAAATGTCTGCATCTATTTTACAGCATCCATCCAAAAATGTCAGTCTTGTGGCGCTACGTGACAATTCAAGGGATTACTTAATTCATTAGGATTCATCGTCTGGGAACAATTAATGTTGAAGTGACAATCCATCTTGTAGATGTTGAGATATTTCACTGAAAACTGGTGGAAAAGTCAGGGGATCACCAGTTATTACACTTCATCCTGAATAGGACACAAATATCTGTAGCAACTTCCATGACAATCCATCAAATACTTTAAATATTTTACTCTGAACCACAAAAGTCAACTTCATCGTGGCACAACAGGAAGTCAGGGGGATCGGCAAAAATCAGTAGGATTCATTTTCTGGGAATCATGAATGCCTTTACAAAAGATATTTCAGTTTGGACCAAAGTGGTGAAAAGTGCGACCAACCCAGTAGACAGACGGACATTGTCATCTCTATAGCCATGCCGCTAGCATGGCTAAAAGGATACACAAAGAGAAGGGAAGAAAACACATATCTCCAAACCAACCAATGGAGTGAAAGTATACACACTACAATTACAGTATTTGTGTATGGTCTGCTGTCGTTTATCATCAGAAATGCATTAGTGAATCATCCTGGTAGCCTTGTGGATAAAGATGACAGCCATGTAATCCTAACCTCTCTGCTTCAAGTCTGAACTTGGACCTTCTTTTCCTTCTCTGTTTCTTTCTCCTTACTTCTTGTCTATGGGATTCCTTCGGATTAAGGCAAAACTGCAAATGCAAAATGCATCAGCAAGTGAGATAAAAACTTCATGCAGGCCAAGAGGCTTGTCCACAGCAGACATCTCAAAACACAGGAGCATTGGAAAAAAAAAAATTCAGCCATTCAATGCCCAACTCTCTTATAATAACAGTGACATCCTACCTGATCTCTATAGTGCTTACAGAAAGGTGCTCCGGGAAAAAAAACACAATGGCTCTGGCCTGGGCTGGGCATGCAGCCGAGGTCAGACAGAAACAATAGGAGCCATCCAGCAAAAGCTACACAGATCTGTTTACAGCCACAGACAGAAAGCAGCTAGCAGACCTGCCCTGGCTAACACGATGCCAAACTGAAACCAACATAAAGGCAAGGGAATGCTTTTGTTCTAAAAAGGCTTGGGATTCCCACCGTTAACACTTTCACAAAACTGAGACTATCCTTTCCACCGGATCTCAGACAGGCTTCCCAGCCTGTCTCCCTCCCACAAGCCCTCCCTGGTGACTAGCCTGCCCCCTGGGCACAGACACATGGGCACACGGCAGGTACTCACAGCTTTGGTTTAGGCTTGGTAGGCAGCGGAGGACCGTCCTTCCCAGGGGGTGGAGACAGCTTGCCTGGGGATGGAGGGGAGTCTGGTGCCACCTGGGCAGGACTTTGGGCTGTGACTGGGACATGTGTCGTAGGGTCAGACTGTGGCAGAGGTGGAGGTGGAGGTGGAGGTGGAGGTGGCGGTGGAGGCTGGCTTGGTGGTGATGATGGATTTGGGGGTTGACCGTTCTGTATAGACCCTTTTCCCTTATTCCTGTCCTCATCTAAGCCCATCTGTACTGGAGGCAGCGATGACACACCGGGCCAGATCTCGAGCTCCTTGATAAGGAAAGCGCCGGGCTGAGGCAGCATCTTGGGTGGCAGCTCTAGGAGGCTGATCTCTGTGGGTGGGGGAGGAGGGGGGAAGGCTGCCACATCCTCAAACCTTGAGTTATCACCAGACATGCCATTACTGGATGAGTCCTCGGCTGCTGAAGGAAACAAACAAAAGAAAAGTGGAAAATGTTGGACTTTAATGTTTAGTTTTTTGTGCAGATTACACACACAAGACTGTCACATCTGATCTGGCCTAATGTAGCAGCTGGGTCCAGTCAGGCTGATGCAATTCCTGTTTATTCAGCCTTTCCCTTAACTGTGCTGGGAGTCCTTTACAGTACATACACAGTTCTGTCTGTTAAAATATACACACAGAAATATTAATGTCCTGCTGTACTCACAAAGAGCTGCTTATCAATTGACGCCTCTCACCCCTCTCCCATACAGACTACACAATAATAAACCTTACAAAAGATGGTCATCTCTCTGACGTCAACTTTTATAGCTGGTCATAAACCACACATCCTCCAGGGAATTAGCCTACTGGATTGTCAGAGGTTAGTGTAATCAAGCCTTGATTCATTTGCCAGTTACATTTGTTGTGGAAAAAATACCATTCAAATGAGAAATTTTCCCGATCGGTTTCAGAAGGACCTTTTTGAAGCATAGAGTTGGTTTATGCTTGACAGCTTCATCTGAAAATGCTCCCAAAAGTCTTAATATCGTCTGAATGGAACAACAGTTTTCAATAGCTCCACACAAACACATATTAGAAGAAGGGAAATTAGTTATCAAGACCCTTGCTTATTGTAAATATTGACTGGTTTAAAATGTTGTTTGCTGTTTGGTTTATTTTGTGGCTCAGGCAGCATGCTAGTTAGCTAAAGGTGTATTTAGCATGGTAGCTAGCTTAACAGGATGTAGTAGATAGGAGTGTATGATTTGTTGCTTGCCAAGGTGAGGTAGCTGAGGCTAATGGTCTGGATGTTGCTTGGTGGGTTGAGCAGCTGATGCTAGCAACATGCTAGTTAGCTTGACATGTTGGTAACCGGTTGGTTTGGCTTCCATGCTCTTAACTGATGATGGTAGCTGGTGTTTTAGACAAGAGTGAGTAAAACGTCCTAGTTAGGGCAGTTTTGACAGTGTGGAGGCAGGTAAAAAGGAGGGGGGTTCTGCAACACTGGAATTAACTGTTGAGCCTTTTCTGTGTCGCGGACCCAACTCAACAGAACACCTATTATTGAGCGGACCTCCCACCTGATGACCCTGTACACTCAGACACTCACACACAAATGCCTATTGAAACCATGCAGCAGCAGAAACTTATGACTAATAATGACAGGAATGCTAAACAAACTTTTGGCACATTTTACTGTGTATTGATATTGTGTATTGACTTTGTAAAAACAGGCAGAATGTGGGTGTTTTTTTGTAGTGACTTAAATTAAGTTTTCTCTAGGATAAACACAAAGTGCATCTTAAGGCACTCCCACATTGGCTTTAAAGTTCAGGTGTGGTGCCCGCTGCTTGTTGATGCTTAAAACGCTGCCTGGTAACATGCTGAGCATCGCTTTCTGTCTGTGTTGCACGCACCTCCAGTGACGGTGAGTTGGGCTGTGCTGTTAACAGAGCCATACGGGTTGGACGCAGTGCAGCAGAACAGACCGCCGTCCTCTGGAAAGGCCTCAGCTATCACCAGGGTGCAGATCTCCTCTAAAATAACAACCACCATTAATAAACTGTTTATGATCCTAAAAGTTAGATTGATACGGGAAGAGATATTTAAGCTTTGACACTGATGAACAGTGATCTGAGCAGGGGTGGAGTGGGGACATGTTGACACTTGATTTGTTTGTAATGAGACATAATAGAGAAAGACAAGTTATGTACACTGTAGACTGATGACAGATGATGTCACGCCGGTGAGTCGCTATTCATAGTCGGACATACAAAGCATGGATCTAACTACTCATGAAGAACAGACAGACAGAGAAACACTAAAGCACAGATGTTCAGGGACGTCTAAGTGACTCACAGCCTGAAAGTAACACCTGAAACGACTCCCTGAGTCACACAGGTGAGAAATGTCTAACTTAAATTAGCATGTCTGTCATTGTTTATCTGTGATTTTGTCTGTGTTTATGTGTTGGAGTTTTCGGGTGATGGGGCTTCTCGGACTTTCCCAGGGACTCCCTCTGACTGTAGTGGGTGTGATATGCTGTGACACACAGACTTATTAACTTATGATTTGCTGTAGTCATAACCAAGTGAAAGGATGCAGCTAATAATTAAAGCATCCAACTCACACATCCAATAAGCCATTTCTAATTGGAACCACTGACTGTGGTTGGAAAAATGAAAGCAAATGAGGTGTTATACCGGGCTCAGCTGCAGATCGAGGCTCTGATTCACAGGATATTATAGGCAGGAAGGAAGAGAAGACAAAGAGAAATATTTTGGTTAGCATATATTAAAAAGTATAATTACAAATCACTCAGCTGCTGTACAATGGGCTTCATGACCACAAAAGAAGAATGTCTCACTTTTCTGGAGAATACGAAAATCGGGCGAATCGAGGATCTCCTCTCCCTGGCGGGACCATCTGACCTGCAGAGGAGGGCTTCCACGGACCCTGCACTCCAGAACCACCACCTGGCCCTCGGATGCCTGGGCATCCTGCAGCAGCTGCACGGACGAGGGATAGGGCAAGAGAGAGGTAATGAGAAAAAGGAGCGAGTGAGTGAAGAATGATGAGGACATGAGAAGAGACTGAAACCTGTAATGAAAAGGATAAATCTGCCTCAGAAGTACAGCATTGGATAGACGGAGACAGAGATTGTTGAAGATGGCCCACTGTCAAAAAAAACACCATTTCAGGGAACTGGTGGCTATTGTCTATAAACAGTCACTTTATAAAGCTAGGACTCTGTCAGAGGACTAGCTTGCTGTCCCACTGGTTAAAGGAGAATTCCTGTGGATTTCAACCCGTAGCTCTGTTGGTTGTAAATTAGGAGTGCTGTCAGTAGCAAGAAAAACTAAACCAATCGGTGCTGCCTCCACCGTGTTCTCCTCCTGCTAGAGTTAGCACCCAACAGGCTTAAACAGGGCAGGTTTTAAACGTGTTTTGACCCTCTAAACACGTTGTAGATTTCATTACAAGGTCCTACCCATGTGACGTGATTCCTTCCGAGGGAACACAGAGAATCTGACTGCAGTAGATGTGACAGAAAAGCATACAAATTGTGTTAATCCATACCTCTGTTTATTTCCTGTTTTTCGGTGAGGTACACTCTTTAGGCACAAATCACCAGATCCTGTTGAGTCCCAGCATCAGTCAATTAGTCAACTTCTCTATTATGAGACAGGTACTCCCAAGGATACATTTGTGTACCTGGAAACCATCTTCCAACCAACTCCCCAATAAGCCATCTACTCAAGGATGCATTTGAAGACAAAAAGACCGTTTAGTCACTCACTGTTTAGGCAGTTTCTAATGGTCTTTCCTCTGAAAAAAAAACACTTTTTGTTGATTTTCTTTTGGCTAACCTGATTTTTGAAAACATTTTGAAACGAACTAATTTGTTAGTATGCTAATATACTTTCCTCCAAGAACCTGAGCTCCACTGACATGTTATTGGATCCATCTGGTCCATTACTTTTGATCATCACATATTAAAAAAAAAAAAAAAAATCCATTGTTTTAACTTTAGCCCAAATGAGCATCTATTTTGGTCCAAATACCTGTCACCAAACTCCACTCACAATAACTTTTACTTTGTCAAAATCAAATAACTTCTTAAATTTGGAAAACTATGAATTGAAAAGAGCAAGTTCTATGAAGTAAATAGTTGTAACTATTAACTTTAAGCTAGGGGTAAGCTTTTAGCAGGAGAAGAAAACATTGTGTAAAATAACTAATTAGACTCACTCTCATCTACTATATTTAAATTCACTTATACATGTGTGAACATTGTGCTTTTGGCCAATAGAATAGGTCATACTTACCCACTCCCTAAGATGCTCTCAACCTCAAAATTGCAGGGCCTATTCTTTACCAATGCCAATTTAACCCGTGTCCAATCAATCATATGCCAGCTTATAGTGTTCCAGAACTAAAAACAAATATCAACATAGAGGGCAGATGGAGAAGCCACTGTCAACACTGTGCTGTCTCTTCTTCTGGTCACAGGGCCAGAGCGACTTAGCCTGGTTTATCCATCAACAAGAGGCACTCAGTGTCAGTGTAAATAAACGTGTCTGTGAGCTTGAGCCCCTTTATCTTTTTGACGGTGTGTCTTCGGCACGGGTATATTTTGGGAAGCCCAGGGGTGGAATGTACATCATGGGTCTGACAGTGTGTGTGTGTGTATGTGTGGGTGTGTGTGGGTGTGTGTTGTTTGGGTGACATCACGGTGCTGACTTCACTGGGAGGCGAACATCCTCTCATTGAGATGATTATAAAGCCTGCGACGGTTTTTAAAAGAGGTGGGGTGGAGGTGAAGAAAAACAAATGTCTTTTTGTAATGAAGTGGAAAATGATTTAGGGCCTGACTGGCTGAATTAGAGTGAAAGAGACCTGACCCTTGTGGGTCTGGCAGGGCCGTTTGAAGCTCTGCCTCAGCCCGTCTCAGCCCCGCCATCACGAGACCCACAGCCTGAGGGAAAGGGAGTTGGGGGAGTGTTGAAGAGTCTGAGCTGGAAAAGGGTGTTCTTGTCTTGAGCTTGTGTTTTATCTGACCCCCACTGCTGAAAGCCACAGCACAGCAAACTGTTATTATGGGAAGGCAAGAAGACTGAGTACATGTGTGTCAGGTTATGTACGTACTGTATGCGTGTATGTATTGCATGCATGACGTCCTGTACTGTACGTAAGTAAGTATGTATGAATGTATCTGGGGCTGTTTTTAATGGTTTTTGGTTAGCTCCCTTATATCCAATTAAGGCAAATCCTAATGCCACAGCATACCAAATATTTCAGACATGGTATGCTACAAACTTTGCGGCAACAGTCTGGGGTTAGGTCCCTTCTGTTTCATGCCAATTCCTCTGTGCACAAAACATTTTAAATAAAGAAATGGTTTTCCAAGACAGGCGTGAAAGAATTTAACTGGCCCTGCACACAGCCCTGACCTCAACCCCATCAAAGACCTTTAAGATGAATTTAAACACCAACTGCCAGACAGGTCTTATCAACCCAACATCAGCGCTTGACCTCATACATGCTTTTGAGGCTAAGGTTACAAGCCAGGTTACAAAATCTTATGGGAAAACTTCCCAGATGAGTAGAGCCTGTTTCAGCAGCATATGGTTTCGGAATGACATATTGAACAGTCACACATGTGCATAACGTTTGTGTCCACATACTTTTCACCGTATACTGCATATTGTGTATGTCGACCTACCTTGGTGAATACAGGAGGACCTGACGCCTCACCACCATACAGTGATGACACTGGGCTCTGCATCTAGAAGACAACAACAAAAGGTACTTTTAGAACAGGTTGAGTCCATTGAGAAAGGCGTCTGCTCATGTCATTACAGAGACTCTGTTGACCATGTGTATGAGCTTGTGTGGATCTACTGCCCTGTGTGCTGTAGCTGCTTACCCGCAGTGGGGGCTGAGACAGGGACTGGACCAGGGTGGAGCGATGAGGATGGACCTCGGGGGTTTTGGGTGACGATGAGCGTATTGTCAGAGACATTGAAGTAGTCTTCTTCTGAACTCTAAAATGAACAAAGCATAAAATAAAAATAAATAAAAAAACTCCCAAGAAAAAATGAGGCATTTCTCAACTCAATATGCTTTTAGTTATAATATGATACTTGAATCAAAGAAAATCGTCTCCACGGCAATTAAGATGATATCAGTGATCTTGGCTTCAGTGTGTAAACAGAAAGGGAATCAGGAAGTAGTCTGGATGGAGGCAGGTTTATACAACGGATAATAATCAAAAACATTTAGAGAATTGAAAGCACTCAGCGCGGGTTGATGGAGAGCACAATCCTGCAAATGGAAATGAAAAAGTTTAGAAATGTTGAACATGCATGTTGATCCGAATCAACATAAAGATAAATACATATGTGTGCCAGATTGTTGTCGGTCAAGTAAGTTCTTTTTGGTCTGTGGCCCCACCTTTCACCCGATCAAAAAAAACACATTATTTTGCATATGAAGAAGAAGAAAATGAGAGAAAAGTAAAAGAAGAGAGTGAAAGGAGGAAAAAGTTTAACATTTGGAAATGTTTTTTCTTTTAACGATAGTAACCCTCTGCACCTCTGATTATTTATATTGTGGCCTTTGTACTGGGTCAGGGTTATGGCTCTTTAGGGGCCTTTAAAGGGCCTAGTTAAAGGCAGCAGACCTGATTAGCAGCTGCGGGGCTCAGTTAACCTGTTCATTGGGTCATTGGGTCATTGGGTCACTAGAGGTCATGTCTGAAACACACGTACTGAGGCATGGTTCCGGATCTGGACTTTGACACAGCTCCTTCTCCTTCTGAGTCTGATGACGAAGCTCCTGCAATGGGACACACAAACAAAGGCAGGGATAGATGAATACCAGGCCTGTTCTGTGCCATAAAGCACTATTTCCTCTGTGCTGTTAAATATTATAGCAGATTAGCCACCGTGAAAGCCCACATATACTTAAATGTAGAGATCAGCAGAGGCTGCCAGTCCTCTCATTAGTACAGTATAACTATATAAATGCCTTGAAAAGAAAAATATAATAATTTCTTGACATGGAAACATCTGACCTTCGATGTAAACCTCAGCAGAGGTGTTGTCTGCTCCGATACTGTTGGAAGCCACGCAGGTGTAACGTCCTGTGTCGTCCTCAAAGGCTTCAGTAATCACCAGTGTGTGCAGGTCACCATCCCTCCAGATCTGTATGTCAGGAGAGTTGTGCAACTCACGGCCTTCGCAGAACCACCTGGTGGAGGAGGTGTATCACAACTTTACTTTAACCAATCAGAGCAAAGGTAATGCATTACTGAGCAGAGCCACACAGGCACAGAAGTCCAACTACAGTTGGATGCACAGAGACACCAAAATCATCCCTTTGTAGCCTGTTCTGGTGCTGCATGCTAACGCTTTGGCAAACTGCATTGTGTTGATTAATGAATATGTTACAACTGGCATTATCCAGAGTAGAAAAACAGACTTTTGAAATCATAAAAACATTGTGTGTGACGTGTGACATTTACTGCCATAGTATACTACCATGCATTTCATTTATTGTGACTTTTAATACCACACAGTCTAGAGTGCTTCAAAGAAAATGATGACATATTTCCAATCTGGGTAGTTTTGGCCACCATTCCTTCCTACCAGATATAACAATAAATCGTTTAACAGATTATATCACGTATGGTTATTAACTTGTGGACCCAAAGATCCAGATCCATTTTGTGCGGAGAAAGTGGTCTTAAATATGAGTTGTATTATTTCACCATTGCCTTGTGGCTGAAAATGTATTACACTTCTTGCCAAAAGAAATTAATATTCCAATAAAGGCAAAAACGTACATTACAGGCAAGGAAGCAATAGGAATATATGTGTCTTTTCAATAAAATCAATCAATAAAAATCATACAAGCATGGCGATCACTCTTCTTGACAAATACTTGAACTCAAATTTACCTTTGCCAAACATGATGGAGGTCTGCCAATCTAACCAACATCAATCAACTACTCATTCACACACTCATATACACCCTCAGGGAATGTCTGAGATTCCATATCTGCCAAACGTCAGCCACCCTGAGGCACTGGCGAGACGCCGTGTTACGGGAAGCACACACACCCTTTCCCTCCTTCCAATCAGAGGTCTGTGTGTCCGGGCAGGCGCCTGGGCCTTGTACCACCTCCCTTGGGATCTGCTAACACCGGCTTTTTTCCCTGATCTAGGACAGAGGAGGGATGAGAGAGAGTCTACAACAAAACCAGCTTATATCTGGCTCATCTCTCTTCACAGAGTTATGATTAAAGCAGACCCGTCAGCACCGTGTGACCACATCAAATCAAAAACAGGGGTCACATCACCCATCTTTAACACGCACACACACACACACACACACACACGCACACGCTGCTTTCATCGATGCTAATGTCTTATCTTCTTTTAAGAGTGCATTATGACACATCAAATCAGGATACCCACACTCCACTGACACACTACACACTGTACAGCCTATCAGCACCTTTTGAAAAGAGAGGGCATGCCCTCTGCATTGACATGGGGGGGGGGGGATAGGAATTCCCTAAATGCCGGAAGAACAGCTGCTCCGTCTGTCTTGAAGCCTGACCTGAGGACATTCCAGCTATCTTGGAAGGCTGTATAAAAAAATCCCAACATCCTGCTGCTTAGGGCATTACTTGATTTTATACACTCTGGTGTGTCTGTCAAACAGCAGGCTAACTCCTGTTCCAGAGAGAAATCCATCAGCCAAATAACTTCAGACAACCCCTCACACGTGAGGATCCACACCTGAAAGAGTGAGTGTGGGAGCAGAGACAGAGACAGGGAAAGTTAATGTATGAATGGCAAGTATAGGAACAGGAGGTGAATGAGCATGAGTCAGGCCGGGTCAGACAGGAAAAATGATACGCTCCGTCATTGTTGAGACGGATCACTCTGAGCAATTCATCAGCAGCCGTGACAGGTGGAGCAGTGCAGAGCCCTGTCACTCAATTTCTGCTCTCTCTGCTGTTTTTATTAACACTAAGCCCCCTGTACAATAGACATTTCGGGGGTAGTTCCTCTGTACTGTTGCTTGATGAAGCGAAACAACGGAAACTTGTCTGGCGTTATCATGCAGCCAGACGCCGGTGTGTTAAATGATAGGAAACAGATCAGATGAATGAGACGAAGGAAGAGTTGTTCATGGCACGAGCAGGGAGACCTTATCAGCTATTATGTCGGCCATCGTGGCAACAGAGGCCAAGAGTCATCGCAACGCCACGCTTCAAACATCCCAGCAACTATCTGTGCATCAAACACATGATCCAGACAGACAAAAGGCTGGGACAACACAGGGGATCCTGTGTGACATGACAATATAACACAAGCCAAATTCTTTAGTACAAAACTGCCAGCATCTGGTGATTGAGAGTAAAACAAGTGATTAAGCAAATCAATATGTCTGGGTGGTTTTGTAATCCATTTTTCCAGATTATAGTCAGGCAGAGAAACCATTCGTTTGGGTGACTGCCATGTCTGCTGGCAATATGTTTGGGAAAATCAGGCTTCTTCTGTTGGTTAAACCCGTTTTAAGTCACCCACTGTATTAATCAAAATGGTTCACTATTGCAGCTATATGCTCTCTGTTTGATGTGGACCACACAGTACAAATCCTCTTCTATATAGGAAAATCATTTGGACACTGTTAAATCAAACACATAGAGAGAAGGGCTTATTGTAACAGATTGCAACATTAAAGGGATACGCCACCGTTTGTTGAAATAATTATTAATAATAATAATAATAATAATCATTTTTTGTCTCAGTGCATGTAATTAGGTAGTTTCTTTGTCTTTTGTTGGCTCACTTTTACTCACAACATGCTAACCGGCAACATAGGATTCCATTCACTACGCTAAGCTAACTAGCGGCAGCGCTGCGGGTGTTGCACCGGACTAAAACAATGCACGCACAGAAGATGCATTGGCCCACCTATCTACAGCTAGAGGAGACCCCACCTATCTACAGCTAGAGGAGACCCCACCTATCTACAGCTAGAGGAGACCCCACCTATCTACAGCTAGAGGAGACCCCACCTATCTACAGCTAGAGGAGACCCCACCTATCTACAGCTAGAGGAGACCCCACCTACCTACAGCTAGAGGAGACCCCACCTATCTGCAGCTAGAGGAGACCCCACCTACCTACAGCTAGAGGAGACCCCACCTATCTACAGCTAGAGGAGACCCCCACCTATCTACAGCTAGAGGAGACCCCACCTATCTACAGCTAGAGGAGACTCCACCTATCTACAGCTAGAGGAGACCCCACCTATCTACAGCTAGAGGAGACCCCACCTATCTACAGCTAGAGGAGACCCCACCTATCTACAGCTAGAGGAGACCCCACCCATCTACAGCTAGAGGAGACCTCACCTATCTACAGCTAGAGGAGACCCCACCTATCTACAGCTAGAGGAGACCCCACCTATCTACAGCTAGAGGAGACCCCACCTATCTACAGCTAGAGGAGACCCCACCCATCTACAGCTAGAGGAGACCTCACCTATCTACAGCTAGAGGAGACCCCACCTATCTACAGCTAGAGGAGACCCCACCCATCTACAGCTAGAGGAGACCTCACCTATCTACAGCTAGAGGAGACCTCACCTATCTACAGCTAGAGGAGACCCCACCTATCTACAGCTAGAGGAGACCTCACCTATCTACAGCTAGAGGAGACCCCACCTATCTACAGCTAGAGGAGACCCCCACCTATCTACAGCTAGAGGAGACCCCACCTATCTACAGCTAGAGGAGACCCCACCTATCTACAGCTAGAGGAGACCCCACCTATCTACAGCTAGAGGAGACCCCCACCTATCTACAGCTAGAGGAGACCCCACCTATCTACAGCTAGAGGAGACCCCACCTATCTACAGCTAGAGGAGACCCCCACCTATCTACAGCTAGAGGAGACCCCACCTATCTACAGCTAGAGGAGACCCCACCTATCTACAGCTAGAGGAGACCGTGATAAGCCCTATTTAAACAAACGGTGGCGTATCCCTTTAAACAAATGACTGTTTGTGATGGGGGGATGTTAAAGCTGTTGGAGGTTGGAGGAATGTAGGTGTTTTGTGTGTATGTAACTATAGTGAACATAGACCAGCAAACAGCAAGGGGGGGGGGGGGGGGGGGATGCAAAAATGGAGTTGTAATTCCGTAATTAATCAGAAGCCTTTTTTTTTTATTAAATGTCTTCAGTAATTTTCCATTCTGGTTATGGCACATGCTGTAGGTCTGCCAAAGCGCCTGCTCAGTCGGAGTAAAGGAATGGAAATGTACATTTGTTTGGGCACGATTTGACGAAACACAGCAGGGGGCAAGACTCATCATCAGCTTATGCTCCTCTGAGGGTTGACTGAGCATAAACTAAGAAGCACAACAATAAAAAAACCTTATTAATCAACCTTAATGATCTACCATTATGTATAATTACTGAGTAAACTCATTTAGAGACAGACGGTAATGTTTATTTAATCCCCTCTCTATTTCTGTGGAATGTGCTGAACATGGTGCTAGACCTAAACAGCACGTAGCGTTCTCTCCAGTGGGGGAGTGGGGGACTTTGTTGAGTCACATACAGTCCAGAACTAAACCATCAATAGTCTCATTTGGAGGGGAAGCTGGGTGTGTTAGAATAGCAGTCACTCCGTGCTTTGAGAAAACCTGAGTGAAGGTACAAGTTTCTTGGCAGAAAGTAACTTTGCCACCCATTTCCTCTTAACACAATACCATTATAAAACACAACTATTCTGAATATGCCTGTAAAATAGGCTTCAGAGTAACGCCTCACCTCTTCCTTCACCCAGCCAAGATGGTGACTAAACATACCACCATCACAATCAACCAGCCTGTCGCCAGCTCTCAGAATAAGGATAGCATGTGAGAAAGCAATTATAAACGTCTCAGCGAAGACAATTGATGCCAGATGATGCCTCACATAATAACGGAAGGATGATCTCGGCTCCATGGCGCTCCCTTCACTAACCTATGCACATACCGAAGAAGAGAGCATTCTGCGGGACTGGCCAAACCAGAGCCTGTTGCCCTAGCCTCCATGGTGCGTGCTGAAGGCCACGCTTTCCTCATCTGACCCTGTTGTTATTTGCTGCTGTTGATGGAAAATTTTATGAAGCCAGGCTCAGTTTCACCACAAACCCAAACGAGTGGAGGCCAGAGCGCAGAGCGAAGAGAAAAAGGAAGGAGGAGGATTCAATCACAAAAACGACTTTGACAGGATGTAGTGTGCAAAAAAAAAAGTCAATCAACAATCAATATGGGATATAAGGAATTGGTAGACTAAATGTATACTTCCTGAGACATTTCTGTCTTTTCTTTTTACTCCTAAGTCTGCTCAATGTTCAGTTTCTAGGTTATGGACCACAGAAGTCAACCAAAGTGCAACTGGACATGGACAAGAGGAGCGGCGTCAAGGCTGTCTTTATCCCTAATTACAAACTACAATAGAGGTCAACTGAAACTATCCAAACTCTATAGCAAGCAATGTTGGTTTTATTATCCACGACAGAGCAATCTCCCAATTCATGCAAACACAAGATGGAAAGCTTATTGGGTTTCCTCTTTCCCACGCATGCTGACTCAAACCAACAATGAATGCAACAAGGCTCAGGGTAAGGTCTACAAGCACAACCTCACTAAAGCTGCAATATATTTATTCCCACCACAGCCCTCCTTATTACAGTAATTTTCCATTATACCACATAATGCACCATTTACCTGCCCTCCAGGTATGCAATGCTACCAATATTGATACCACTGAATGCATCATTTAGCTGCCCAACAACATATTACCATCATTAAACCGGAAACAATTTAACATGCCAAAAATATAGGCAACTCTACTTGATTTTCTCTTTTAGCAAACAGACATTAGTTCATGCTAGCAGCTTGGCTCTAGGGGCATGGGTCTCAAACTCGCGGCCCGGGGGGTAATTGTGGCCCGCGGGATGATATTTTGTGGCCCCCTACTTGACATCAAAGTTTAGTGTTAGTGTGGCGCGCGTTGTTCTGAAACGCACCTTTTTGCTGAGTCGTTGCGTGTGCCGCGCTTGCCACGCTTATATTTAATTGTTTTTAGCACTTACCATAGATAGTCTCATGACAGCTTCCAGCGGCGTTTGTTGTCAACGGGTAGGGTTAGTCAAGCTAGCCAAGTAGTACCGCGAAGTACCTGGGGAAGTATCAACGTCAGTCACTTACGTCACTTGATTGAAACGTGTTCCGGAGTGACGGAGAATATATATAAATATACGTCATCACCCACTTCCAGTCACGTCTCTCTCACAACGTGCCGTGAAGAGAAAGGTTGGCGACGAGCACAGGCAAGTTCAGGGAAAGTGGGAGATGGAATATTTTTTTTTGTCGAGCACAGGGGCGCCCCTACGTGTCTCACGTGCACAGAGAAAGTTGCGGTGTACAAGGAATATGACATCAGACGTCATTACTCAACTAGACATGCTGAGGAGTTTACAAAACACCAGCGAGATGAGAAAAAGAACCGGGTTGCCAATCTTAAAAAAATTCTATTGAGGCAACAAGATTTATTTAAGAAAGCAAATAAAGAATACTTTACGCCTGACCCACACTCTACCTGCAGCGGCCGCCAGGTAAATTGAGTTTGAGACCCCTGATCTAGGGCAATGCTGGTCTAATGCTCTGTTTTGTTGGTCCGTCCAGATTGAAATATAACAACTACTGAATGGGTTGCTATAAATGTTTGTACTGACATTCATGGTCCCCAGAGGATGAATCCTACAGACTTCAGTGATCCTCTGACTGTTTCTTTAGTGCCACCAGCAGGTCGCCATTTTTGGCTTTCAGTGAAATATATCTCACCAGCTTTTGGATAGATTGCCAGGGCGTTTGGTACAGACATTCATGTCCGCCTCAGGATGAATTAAGTCAAAATTACAATTTGTCCAGTATTTTGGTTTATGACCAAATACCTGCAAAACTAATGACATTCCCATCAGCCTCAGCTGTCCTTGTATCTGCTCTGATCAGCATGGCAGCTATTTTAAGTGAAATTGCTTTAATAAACCCACTGCACACTAACTGCCGAGCACCTATAACCGTCTCTAAGTCAGGAAAGCTGTGAAAGGTGTAATTTTTGGAGAAATAATAGCTAAATCAGTCTAATACATTGATGCCATCTATAAAGTTTAGGAGCGCGGTATTAATGATTTTGTTTGAAGTTCCCGTGACGTTTCCAGTCTTTGGTTCAGACTCAAACACGCGGAGCTCTGAAGCAGACCTGTGCGTCGCTTTGTGTCCACTCTCGCTGTAAAAATAGAGATGAGCAGCACGGCTTCCGTGGTCTGTGCAGCTTCAGGTTTATAATGGACGTGCTCTGCTGTGGACGTGCTGCGGCAGATGCGTCGGCCCCGCTTGACTCATTCATCAAGTCACCAGAACAACTCCAAATTAATGCTAATGTTCTAAATATGCTGAATGTGTTTGCTAACCCATTCGCCAAATTAACTTCCATAATATGTCAAACATGTTTGTGCTGTTCAGCTTGTTATGAAATTGCCTCGAAGGTGCCAAAAAAACTGATGCTTCAGTCTATCAGTCTAATGTTACATTGCGGTTGTGCACCAGACTGTAGTTAAAAGTTTAATATTTAGTATTGATTAGTTAAGTAAAATATGGTTTTAATGCTGTGAATGGGTATTGGTATATTTTGAGCTGCATGGGGCAACATTATAATTAAATGACAATGACCTAATTGTCGTTCAGAATTACTGTATCAATGTCTGTTTATTTTCTAGAAAAAACTACACCAGATGTTAAGATTCTACTAAATAGCATCTATTTGTTTGAGCGTTGTCATCCAGAGAAAATGAATTATTAGCATCCTAGATTTGAGACTGAGCTTAGTTCAAGTGTTCTGCTACATGCTTATAAATGCAGGCGACCACAAATGTCTTGATTCAAGATGATAGATGCAGGAATCCTGCTAAATAAAGCAGCAGAAGCCATCTGATGACGGAGCTCTGTTAATCGTGGCACGGGATCACGGGTCAGAGCTCACTGGAATATTCCGGACATCAGACAGCTGCAGATGACAGTCAAAGCTTTGACCGGAAGCAACGAAAGAATACTTTCCTCCAAGAAATGTTAACCCAGGGGAAGGATAGGCTACTGTACATCCTTTATGTTGTCCATTAACAGATATTGTCCAGTGATGCATTACTGTACAGGAGTGTCAATGTGTGAAGCAAGCAAATCACCGCAGGCATTAATTCATACTGTGGTTAGTAGGAATGTATTAGTAACTATACCAAGTACTTTATATACTAATACTGTATGTACAGTTATTGCAGTTTGAATCAACACATTTAGTGTCTGTGTGTGTGTGTGTGTGTGTGTGTGTGTGTGTGTGTGTGTGTGTGTGTGTGTGTGTGTGTGTGTGTGTGTGTGTGTGTGTGTGTGTGTGTGTGAGAGAGACTGAACTGAAATAGTGACAGACATATGCAGCAGCTGAGCTACAAATGCACGCACCTCGGCACTAATGGGAATGCTACAACATGCATGCACAAGACGTGACACACATTCAATTTAATTGGAGAAATCGGTAGAATTAAAAGAGGTGAAGCAAACAGGGTTGGTTTTCTTTTTGTTCACAAAAAACAGCATGACCTCATATATTCATTCATTCATTCATTCAAACGAGACACAGTCTATCAGCTGTTGTTTCAGAGAAAAACATCATATTGTTCCATAGTAAAAAATAAAAGTTAGCAATGTTCTCCTAATAGACCAAAATCCCATTCATTAAGATGTCGACCACATGAATGTACTCTCATTCAGGGTGAGTGTGCCCGGAATTTGCTAATCTCCTTTATACCAATCAAAATATGGCTAAACTGTGAAGATAAAGTAAGAAAGATTTACCATGTTAACTTGACTTGTATACAAGCAAACTACATCCCCAAGCAAGATGGCTGTTAACAAACTGTAACTTACCTGAGCTGTTGTGCTAATTCCAGTTAGTTAAACCAAAGTCACAGATGATTTCCTTGAACTAAGTTCATGCACACCGAGCTTCTCCTCCTGACAGCATGACACACACTGAGCCACTGACACTCTCACAGCAGGACTGCCACTCTGAGTCACACAGTCAGACACACACACAATGCCTGGACCAAGCAGAGGGTTGAGAGGTAGGGAGCAGCCCCAAACGGCCAAATTCCACACAAGAAGGACAGAAAAAAAAACACAAAATTAAAAGACAAAAACAATTTCAGTGCTGCCCACACTGAATTCATTCATATAATTCCAGCTGTTGGTTGAGCTGTGTCTATGTTTTTCTCTTCCTTACAACAAGAATACATCCTCATGCTAGTCTAAACTCCTCATAGGATACAAGTACACATCCTCTAATGCAGTGGTTCTCAAACTTTTTTCAATAATGTACCCCATTTGAATTGTGTTTTTAAGCCAAGTACCCCCTGACCAGCGATAGATTTACTAAACAACAGCCATGTGGCTGAAAAACATTTAAATGCTGATGAAAAAAGGCAACAAAAACTCTCTTTTTTTAAACTTAAGAACTTGGAAAAAGTCGGTAGAAAGAAGGAAGTAAGGCAAGAATAGGTGGAAAATACTATGAAAAACTTAGAAAACAGCAACAAACTTGTAAAGAAAAAACACAGTAGAAAGAAGGATGACAAACTTTGAAAAAAGTGACAAAAAACCTTGAAAAAGGCGGAATTATTTTCTTGAAAAAAGTGACAAAAACTTCGACAAACTTGGAGAGAAAAAAAGACAGAAAAAAGGAAGCAAGGGAGGCAAGAACAGGTCGAAAATAGTGACAAACTTCAAAAACAGCGACAAGAAGAAAGCGATCACGTACCCCCCTGCAGTCCTCCAGAGTAAACCCTTGGTATTTTTGATACTTGAGAAACACTGCTCTAATGTGATGCATTTTGTGGGCTACAAGCAGATATATATCAAATACATGGATTTTTTTGCTTCTTTGTGGAATCCAGGCCACAGTCTGCTGACCACCAAAAGCACTGCAGCAAACGCGGGGCTCCAGCCAAATGACCCTGTCACCATGGCAATCTCTGGGGCTCTGATCTGTGGCTGCAGGAGGGGGGAATCATGACAATAAAAGATGCCAGTGCTAACAGTATGTACTACAGTGTGACACAAAAAGAGACGGCATCAAGTATAATGGCCCTGGCTTAATAAATCCCACATGCCAGAATTAAGTAGGCCACTTAAAAAGCCAAATTCGGCCTGAACAAAAATAGCTTGGGTTAGTCAGGATCTAAATAGACCACGTTGAGTTGGTAGCACCTGGCAAGTACAAGACAAATGGCCATGGCTACTGTGACTGGTCGTGCTTTGTACGCACACATACGCACACGTACGCACACATTGAGACCATATAAAAAAATCCCCAAAACTCCAAAGGCCGAGTTCACCTTGGTCAGCAAATTTAATCTGGTATTTGAGGCACGTTTCGAGCCAGAGGGTTGGTGTCTGATGCACAGTCCACAGCAGAATGAAAGGGTGTGGTGTGTTTCTCCCTCTGCAGGGGCTCCATTTAACTTTAACACACACTAGTGATATTTTGGTCGCTGTCAAATGAAGATGCCTGAGAGCCTACCACTGGGACGTAGCAGATGGGATTATTTGTGGTGCTTGTTACTAGGTCTGCTCTAACCTTTGTACAACATGGAAATCTATGATGGGAAGAACACACACACACACACACACACACACACACACCTAACAATGTCCTGTCCCAGTAGCACACACACTGTAATCATGCGGTTCTTTTATTCAAATTCCTCTGGTTTGTAAAAAAAAACCTAAACAAAACAAAAAACTTGCTCCCATTTGTAGCGATATCAACATGAAAAGCACCGTACTTCCCCTAAGAGACTATAAAACATGGGTTAATAAGAGGAAGGGCTTTTACAGTCGCTCGATGTTCCCATTCATTATTGAATGACTGACAACGGCCTTCTCAGACCCGCAGCTTTGTCTGACTGCTCCACTCATAGGGACAGAACATAGAGGCAACTGCAGATGGAAGCAGCTTTTCAAAATATGAGTCAACAAGAGATTCCTCCCTCCAAGCAACATCCTGGGTTTATTAACATTCATACATACACAGGTGCACTTGGGCTCACAGACACAAAGACACACACACGCACACACACACACACACACACACACACACACACTTAAATGCTTTTATTTGGAATTAAAAGGCTTTCGCAAGAGAAACAACAAGATCCAAATACTGTGGGAAGAGTCATTGACAAAGTGACAGGTCTACATGGCTCACATACTTTTACAGGTCACACCACAAACACACACACACACACACACACACCACAAACACCCAAACATTCATTTTGTATTTTGTATCAGAACCCCCACTTCCACGTACTATTTTGTTGTTTAAAAAGGTCTTTCAAGGGTCAGTTGACATCACAAAAAATGGGGGCATGTAGAGTAGTCATGACAACCTCTGTTTTCGCTCCAAGGAGACCGAATGACACTAACAAAAACAGAGACTATGTCCTCTCATGATGTCATACTGTGATCCCAATATGTCCTCCCAACTGTCAAATAAATCCAGCATTAGAACCAACAAAAGCAACATCCAGAAGAGTCCTACATTAAACATATCAGCCACATAAAATAAATGAGCCCACATATTTAACATGAAGCCTCTGCTAAAAGAAGTGGATTGCTGGCCAACCAGATCAGATGTCTTACTGGCCTGTTACTGTTGAGACCAACAGTGAGGTTACTTGTGTTTTGTGAACTATTTGACAAAACTAGCTGTGGGTATGAATGAGTATAATTCTGACTGATGTGGGATGGAGGAATTCATTGTTATTTCATTTTTCTGCAGTAGTCATGGGCCAAATTAGACCAAAGTCTTTCCTCAAACATCCACGCTTCAGTACATATGTACACACATCTATACTGAAAGCAGATAGATCAGATATTGTGCTTCAACTTTCATCAATTTACTAATTTATAACTTCTTCCATAATCACAATCATCAATCTTCCTGCCAATGAGTAATTACAGCTGGAGACAAACCACATGACAGTCTGTGTTAGCGCTAATTTAAGGTATGTATCATAACTTTCTGGGAACAACAATTAGATGAGGTTAATGCAATAGCTGAACCACACGGAGCAGATCTGCGGCCACGTCATGTATGGTTACCCTCTGAGCCAAAGTAACAATATTAGTTACTATCTACTGTCGTAGTTAACATCCTGTTCCTTGCACAGGCCAGATGCAATTTCTGACTTGAGATTTTTAGAGGAAGCAGCATACATCTGTCCATCTGTGGACCCAGACGAGTAAATATACTGAAAAAAAAACAAATGTGCATGATCCACCAGCCACCCACGACTTCGCCACAAACATGCAAACACACAAGCATGCAAAAATGTTTCCATGACAGCCAGACCACCTCTCCTGGAGTGTGGGTGAGTAGTGCACCTCAACGTCGGTATTCTTGAATATTTTCAATTCTAAAGCCAAATCTTAACTAGTCTGATAGTCTTTAAAGGTTCCATATTGTAAAAAGTGAGATTACCATGTCTTTTTATTATTTTAAAGCAGGTCAAGGTACTATATAAATATTGTGAAAGTATGAAAACGCTCAATCCACAGAGATGCACACAGCCTGTATTCAGCAAGTGTACCTTTAAACGAGCCGTCAGGACCTCCGTACAGTTGTGTCACAACTATACTATATACTGTAGGTATAAGGTGGCGCTACAGTGCTGTTACAGTTATTCTCCGGCTGCAATAGCGGTGCAGAGACACTGAGAGCGAAGATATGGAAGACCCGGAAACGCTAACCAATCAGAGCAGATGGGGCTTTTTGAGAGGGGGGCTTAAAGAGACAGGCGCTACAACAGAGCGTCTCAGACAGCGGGGTTTTTTATACATTAAAGCATGTAAACATGTTCTAGTAGAAACCCAAAATACAAGTATGAACCTGAAAATGAGCACGATATGGGACCTTTAAAGGTGGAGACAGTCAGCAACACACTGATAACACACTTCACAAATGGGATGCACATTAGCTAGTCAGTCCCTCCAGAAAAACATGATTATGCGATCGCAGAATTCAATGCATAATCAGTCCGCATATTTATGCATATTTCAAATAAACCGCACTTTCGCCGCATAAATTGCCGATTTCCACACAAAATATGCGGGGCTTGCATGATTTCATAATCCCCGCATTTTCGTTCAATGTTCAAAAATGTTGCGTTTACTTCACACAAGACCAGCCATTTTCCCCTGTTGCCATGGCAACGTTATGAAGTGACGTAATTTTGCCTAGTGAGAACACGGTGTTGGGGGAATCACTTTGTTTTCTCTTTTTCATCAAACCGCAATTTTTGCAAGTTCCCGCAATTTTTGCAAGTTCCCGCAATTTTTGCAAGTTCCCGCAATTTCATCGCATAAAATTGCATAAATATCCCGCATATTCCATCGCATTTTTTAAGAAAACGTGCCGCATAATCAAGGATTTTTGCCCTCAACAATCACTAAAAAACTCCGTGTTTTTCTGGAGGGACTGGTTAGTGCTGAACTCGGTAACATCCTGTAATTCTGCTGTGTTGAAAACAACATGAAAAAATAAAACAAGAAATTACTGTGAAACTACTGCCAACAAAATACTACTGGAGGCGATAAATGGCAATAAAGGCAACAGGCTGAAGTTGCTGTACTCAGGGGATTGAACTCTGTGACCTCTCCTCCACATTTTAAATTTATGGACTTAGATCTGAGCTCTGATCCGACACACATGAGCCAGACATGGAGCATCTTCCTCTCTTCCTCCTCTTTCCGCTCGTATGAAACCCAATCCTGCAGACCCCCCACCTCCTACTGTCATACATGATATCAGGAGCCGCAGCAGTGAACTGGAAGGGGAGGGAAAGGCATATTTTGTTGAAGTGATATGTAAAAGACAAACATTGAGAGACTGAGGAATAAAGATGGATATCTTGAGTTTCTATGTAAGACAGTTTAACATTCACGCAGCTGTTATCCCATCCCATGTACAAGGAAGGAAGACTTGAGCTTGTTTTTATGAGTGCCATTTGACCTCACGCCTGCTCGTAAAACAAGTATCCCTGCACAGACTGTGATTTTTGCACAACACACAGCCAAGAGCACCACACATGTACACGCATTTTACAGTTTTAAGCACCATGAAAGCCTGCTGCTGTCTATACAGACACAAGACACACAAACACATAACAACAGCACGCACTAAATTCCACCACTTCAATATTGTCAAAGATACGTAATTGAATCGGGCTCAACATCAAACGCAGCTCTTTGGCAGCCACGCAGGAATCCGACGTCCAGGAAAACATAACAGCCTAAAATATCTCATCAAAAGGCAGATTACTGTAAGCTGAATCTAATGGCCATGCCTTATCAAGCATGATGAATAGCAGAGAGTCATTTAACAGGTGAACAGAGGAATGTAACCCGGTGCTTACTGTTCACAGCCCAGCTGTGGAACAGACCCTGAGGCCCGGATGACTCAAAACTACAAACCTTAACCTCTGAGAACAGACGCAGACAGGACTCGAGTGTCTCAGAGGAACACTGGCAGATCTTTGATGCCTTGCCCACGCTTAAACTAATGTGTACCTGGACAAAGGTTCCAGTCCCCTGTACTTGAAATAGTGAGGCCTTTGGTCCCTTATTTTGTTGTCAACTTGTCGAGGAAGTTGAGCTACCGTGACGTGACTGCAGGTAGTTTGAGCGTTCACGTGTCACTGACCATGCAAGGCTCGCTGGAGTTGGTTAATGGTGACCAACTCTAGCAATGGTGTGTGTAATGTTTGCCGATGCTGACACTCGGTGCGGAGGAGAGGCTTTAGTACGGAGTAAAGATTTATGGGGCATCCTCTGCCCATCCTCCTGTTGGACTTGTCTTAGGTTACCATCCTCTTGCCGTGCATGACTGCTGCCTTTGTCCACAACAGACATGCTTCATATTAAATCTGGTATTCCACTTCTTCAACTGTCACTGATCCCATTATATAACTCTCTACAAATCCCATTTCCCTCTGCTCTTACACAACTCCCTTTCTTATTTAACTCTTTCTCACCTGATTGTTTAGTTTAGTAGTAACTTACTGACCCTGTCTAGGTTGGCCATATATGTACTACAGGCAGAACGAAAACATTCCTTCTTTTATTGTGTCAACTAGTTATATTCAATACATAAAAAAAGAAGCAGTGGCCAATCAATTTTCATGGTCTACAAGACTCACCCGCTAAGCACTAAATGTGATTTCAACATGGTGCTGTCAATGAGCCCAGAATCCTTTTGGCTCTGTGTATGGTCCATGCACAAAGCCAACATTATTAGAGGTCTATTTTCTTGATTAACAGCTGCAAATATAATACATTTAGAATAAAATCCACACAGAATGTACAAGATAATGCTTCATTTCTGTCAAATGTTGTATTCTTAAAAATAAAGACATGTAATGGACTTTTAATTGGATCCCTGTGTGGCCCTGTTACCCTACATGTCTACAATTTTCCCACACCTTCTCAAACATAAAATTCAAGAACCTCTAATGCATTTTCCGAGCCCAATTCCCTGAAATTCAAGAACACAACACGGCATAGTTTGAGACACGGATCAAGGTTAATTACTGTTGCAGCACTGAAAATTTGTATAATGAGAACTAGCAGGCTTTACAGAAGCTCAAAGACAACAATTAAAGAGAGAGCGAGAGGCTTAGATGTGTAAACACTTAGTTACAGTGATGGCAGACTATGTTGTCTCTCGCCTTCTCTTCACAGCACAGCAAAATAATATTTAACCTTTTTACTAACGTTAAGTAAACAACATATCAAAAGAACTTCAATTTATATTCTTGCACAAAATGTATAAATCCAAGCACTTTAATACCCCATGTGTATGTTCAAAAAACGTTCATGGTCTTGAGTTCTTTCTCTCAAATTAACAGACTTTCATGGATTTAAGGACCCATGGGAACCATGTATACAAGAAATGGAAAAACACACATCACGATTTAAACTAGGTGGCCAGAGCGGTGTATATATCCATGGTAAGAGCAAGTGTGCGTGCGTGCGTGCGTGCGTGCGTGCCTGCGTGCGTGTGTGTGTAAAATAGCTAGTTTTACAAATAGGATAAGTGAGTTGCTGTATATGATAGGAGTCAGGGTCAGGAGCCTCCTAGACTCCGGGGCTAGGACAGGAGCAGGAAAAGTCTCACCTCGTTGGGTGAAACTTCACACTCTGTCTCCAGGCCTCAGACAGGACAGCTCCATTCATCACATCTGCCATTAACGTACCACTGAGGAATAGCACTGACGTGTGTCCATCTGAATGTTTTACTGCTGATATCTTAATGCGTTAATGTGTATAATCTGCAGTAGGTCAGATTTGACTAGTTACGCAACGGTGTGTAAGTCTGTTCAGGGGTGATTCAAATTACATGAAAGTTGCTTTGGCTATTTATGGTTACCTCACGAAATTCTTTGGCGGCCTGCAGTGAACAAGCTCAAATGTACTCGCGCCTTGGACACGTCTTTGTACACGTATAACACACAGTCATGAACACGGTTCAGTTATCAGCATGGTGAGAACTAAATAATACGTCAAACTTGACTACCTCACAGCAACTTGCAAAATCTCAGTACAGTATCCGTAGTTAAAGTTGGTTTGAATGTTTCACGTCTCAGGAATGTTAAGTTTCTGTCAGATAGTCCCCATACAGTGTAATTTGTAGTACGAGCGCAACCACACAGTCATTCCAGGCTCCCTCATTATTTAGAGCTTAAATATGAAATGACTTCATGCTTGCAAAATTTCTAAAAAGACAAAAAAAAAAGCAGGTAGAAACATACCAGTGCTTTTTCCTTTCCCCTCCTCCTGCAGAGATCAAATGAGCCCACGAGGGATAATATAAAATTATGGCCTTCCTGAACCCGGCCAACCAGTCAGCATTACAGTCAGGCTACGTCATGAGTCAGCAGCGGGTCACCTGCTATGACCTCATACGAAATCTGTTTCACACAAAGTAGGAAGAAGGGCTACTGTAACTGTTAGCTGGTATAGTAACTACTCTTTTTACACTTCACATTACATGTAAATGCTTTACTTCCAGTTTAGATGAACTTAAAAAAAACAACCATCTACAATCATGAAATGACATGGCAAAATAAAACATAAGATTACTTATTTGATTCTCTGGCATCTTCATGGCCCTTACTCGATAAGTTTTTGGGCTTTTCCGCCTTTAATTTTTGACAGGACAGCTAGGTGAGAAAGGGGAGAGAGAGAGGGGGGGGAAGACATGCAGGAAATCGTCACAGGTCGGACCTCTGCATCGAGGCATAAACCTCTCAGTGTATGTGCGCCTGCTCTATCCTCTGAGCCAACCCGGCCACTACTCGATAAGTAATAAAAACAGGGGCAACATCTGTCAGAAAATATTGGAACTGTGATTATAAGGTATACGATAGTGAGTGGTATAAAGTGTGAGGAGGTTAATAACAGGAGGTGACACAAGGTATTCCTCGGATTAGAGTGATTTGGCCCTTCTGGCTGTAGAGGGATGAATTATTCCACAACTTGATCAAGTGGTTTCCATGACTGAACCATGTCTGTAAGAGGGAGAAGCCTTTTGCGTCCTTGTAAAAGAAATATTTTTGAATTTGATCACAGCATTTACTGTGCCCATGGGCGAATAAAATGGGACAATTTAAGAAGTATAAAGACAAAGACAGTTTGCCAAATAAATACTTGGATTGCATGTTTGTGAGTGTGTATGTCCTTTTATGTCTGTGGGTGTGCTGCTGTCTCTGATCCTCTCCGTCAATTTTAGCTCAAACAGGGTACCGTGTTTGAATTTAAACAGGATCATACTGTATATTTGACAACAAATTCCATCATCAACCCATGGAATGTAGTCTCCTCCTGATGTTAGAGACACCGCCTTGTGTAGATTTCACAGCAAAATTCATCGTCAGCCTCTCATCTTCCAAACGTTTCCCCTGTGGTTTTGTGTATTCGGCTGCTCTCTACTGTAACTGCCCATCTCTCTTCATTCAACTCCAAGTCAAGTCTTGAAATGCCTTGTTTGCACAGCAGGCAGTTAGCGTAATGACATGGAAGAGCATCAGACAAAATGCCTAAAATAGCATGCTGAGCATGCCACAATTGAAGATGGATTTTCTCTGTCTGCTTTGCAATGCATTGAAATAGTGAGAGATCAGTCATCAGGCACCCGCAGCGTGTTTGGCGTTCTGCACAACCAGACCACACACCATCAATTTTGTTTAGAAATGCTCTCTTTGACAACACAAACACACACACACACACACACACACACACACACTGACTGCATACATTCCCCTATACTCTCATGCCAACAGCTAATCTTTATCCAAAACTAGCCCCTTGAAGATTTAAAGGCCAAAATGAGCTCAGACTGAAAAAAATGCACAAAGTGGTTCCACAAGGATAAAACAGAAACAAATTCCAATACTATAGATGCATCATTACAAACAGAGCATTGCATAAAACATTGTGTGAGAGGAGCACGAGGATATATTGAAGAATACCAGGCGCTCAGCACCGTAAGGCTCTCCGGCCGAGACAAATTGTGGTTGACCACGGAAAGGCCGCGCCCAGTACCCAACCACCAGGAATGTCTCTTTCGCTGGCCGTGCAAAATGCTGGCATCAGCTCCGCACCAACTCATTAGCCCGAGTGAACGAGGAGGTGAGAAGGTGTGTGGCAGCTGCTTGGACTGGCAACGGCATCAAAGGTGCTGCCCATTGGAAATTAAATAAGGCATTTTAATTCAACCTTTGTAAAATTCTATTTAAAAACAGAGACACGCACATATGCATGAGAGAACTTTCAAGGATAAGTTGAAGCCATTCACTTTCCAGTGCAACATGCAGAAAACATAAGCAAATGAAAATAGGTCAGACTACTGAGATGTACAAGAACAATGAGACACACATATGCACACGCATGCACGACATGCAGTCAGTCATGCCTAGCTGACAAACTGCTGCATGCTGGTATTCCAACAAGAAGCTACGCAGGTAAGAAATTCAGACAAATGAGTGTGAGATGTGTGAGTTTAATAAAAAAAAAGGTGAATCAAGAAATCAAGAAATTCAGTGCACTGTAGCTGAGTAGAAGGGGACATGGTCCTTAGATACGGCAAGCCTTGTTTTTGTTTTTTACTGTATATTCATCAAAACATATACAGCTAGGTTTGCAGCAGAGAAAGCACTGACTGGGTTTCTCCTTCAGCTAAGAGATCTCAGTACAGATGCAGATGATAAACCCTTTCTGCTACTGTACTTCTTAAGATGTCATTATGTGGATATCTTCTACACTTCCGGAACTTCGAGAAGATGCTCCGTTTGGTTTTGATTAATATATAATTTGCTGCCATCTAGTGTCCACAATCAATAGCCAACACAGAAAATGACAGCACTGTTTTAACCACACACACACAAACAGTAAAGTGCTGAGAGAGCTGGCACACACAATCTGTCAAACTACTAAAGCTTCTGCACAAATGTGCATTTGGTTAAAAAAAAATCCTTCCGTTTAATTCTGTAACAACAGCTGAATTCACTTTTAACAACACAGAGATCATAACCTTTTTTGGGACATTTGTAAACTGCACATTATTACACATGATTATGAAATTATAGGGGGAAAACGCAAAGTGCTCAACAACAGTTCTTACATTTCCACTTCACTTCTCTGAGCTTCCCATTCATTTTCTCTATTATATAACGTCAGTATGGCCACAGTGTCTAGGCTCTCCTGTTTCCCTGTGGTTTAACACGCTACACACTACCTTCATATTCCCCAAGAAGGTGTGAGGAGATGTAGAGCCTGGTGACTGAAAATGCATTGCCTGCATTCCTGTGCCTGGCTCCTGTTGGCCTGAAGACTATTTATACAGCCGCGGAAGAGGCCCCTCATAGCCTACTGGGGAGACGCACGTCCTGGGCCGCTGACTGTATGTCTCCTGATTACACAAACGCATAAAAATCACACACATCATCTGCTCAAAATTGTATGGATCGGATCCTTTGGAGGGTTTCAGAATTAGAACCTCAGACAAGACATGAACCGGTTGAACGCACGTTCATTTAAATCCTACGTAAGAGCAAGTGGCAAGTGGCAAGTTTTCAAAAGACATTCAAACTTTAATGGCATCTTGATTTCTAATAATGTAGTGATTCAGTGAAGTGCTGCAACCAGAAGGAGTTATTCTGGTTATTCTGGTCTATTGCTAATAACAGTGTTTATTAGTTTTAAAAAAAAAAAGATCAATATGGACAGTATGGTCCAGGATCACTGAAAATGTGCCAGAAAAGCTAAACTATCGAGAGGAACGGACACACACCTGCAGAGAGACCATCCTTACAGCCCTGAAATCACACTCAAACAGATTGCAACTTTAATTAGCACAGGTATGTCTCTATATGTTGACTGAGCTGTGAGGTTGACACTTCTAGAAACAAGAGAGGAGTGTATTTTTAGTTTGTTGATGAACTGGTGCAGATAACCAGGGGGAAGGGGGTGCTGTCCTTTGAAATGGAGTAACAGTTCATCCATGCATAAATTAGACAGCGTCTCTCCCGTGTCCCTTGAACTGGCACAGGTACCGATGGACACAGAGTGGAAGTCCCCGTAAGCCAGAAACCAGGTGCTCTGCTTGTCAACACATGGGTAACTCTCACCTCCTGGCAGCCTCCCATCTCCCTCACCTTATCTCTGATGGCCAGGCTGAATCCTGATGCCTGGTCTGGTCAACATCACTGACACTAGGATATAAAGGTCTATTCATATACTGTAGGTCAGCGCATTCTTGGATCATGTTCATCCAATATCTTGAAACTCTGAAAGTTTCCCCTAATGTTACATGGCCTGCGTTTGCCTTTACTTCAACAGTTAAACCAACAAACTTCTTGATAGAAAACAATGTTTCTTATAGTGTCATTTCATTTAAATTACAAAAAAAGACTTAGATTTATTCACTTTCCTCTAGTTATATCTAGCCATGCATGCATTTTAGATTTTATTTGCCTCCACCTATATACAGTGTAGCTAGATGCAATTTGTTTGTGGTGCTTACAACGTTTTGTTCCTCGGGATGAATAAAGTATCTATCTATCTATCTATCTATCTATCTATCTATCTATCTATCTATCTATCTATCTATCTATCTATCTATCTATCTATCTATCTATCTATTTATCTATCTATCTATCTATCTATCTATCTATCTATCTATCTATTTATCTATCTATCTATCTATCTATCTATCTATCTATCTATCTATCTATCTATCTATCTATCTATCTATCTATCTATCTATCTATCTATGTCTTTCCAAAAACAATGTCTTGGTTACGCTAGATAATCTGCACAACAACTGATTTTTTCTGTAATTTATCCAGTTACAGAGGTGCTGTTTCTGGAACGATATGTTGCTGTCAATGTTTTTTAATTTGTTATTTTTATAATGCTGTGGGCGCCACAAATTAAGTTCTATTTAACTCCATCTAGCCTAGCTTAGCACAGATCCTGGAGGTAACCGGCTCCATCTGGCCTAGCTTAGCACAGATCCTGGAGGTAACCGGCTCCATCTAGCCTAGCTTAGCACAGATCCTGGAGGTAACCGGCTCCATCTAGCCTAGCTTAGCACAGATCCTGGAGGTAACCGTCTCCATCTAGCCTAGCCTAGCACAGATCCTGGAGGTAACCGGCTCCATCTAGCCTAGCTTAGCACAGATCCTGGAGGTAACCGGCTCCATCTAGCCTAGCTTAGCCCAGATCCTGGAGGTAACCGGCTCCATCTAGCCTAGCTTAGCCCAGATCCTGGAGGTAACCGGCTCCATCTAGCCTAGCTTAGCACAGATCCTGGAGGTAACCGGCTCCATCTAGCCTAGCTTAGCACAGATCCTGGAGGTAACCGGCTCCATCTAGCCTAGCTTAGCACAGATCCTGGAGGTAACCGGCTCCATCTAGCTTAGCTTAGCACAGATCCTGGAGGTAACTGGCTCCATCTAGCCTAGCTTAGCACAGATCCTGGAGGTAACCGGCTCCATCTAGCCTAGCTTAGCACAGATCCTGGAGGTAACCGGCTCCATCTAGCCTAGCTTAGCACAGATCCTGGAGGTAACTGGCTCCATCTAGCCTAGCTTAGCACAGATCCTGGAGGTAACTGGCTCCATCTAGCCTACTGCTCCCAATAAGTGACAAAATAACGGCAACATGTTCCTACCATGTTGTGATTTGTATAGTCACAGCGTGTACAAATAACAAGGTCACATGACACACAGCCATCTTCTAACTGTATATAAACTGGGAACTATATTCTCAGAAGGCGAAACACTGCTACTTCTGCTACTTGATGAGTGATTAGCGGTTACCTCCAGGATCTGTGCTAAGCTAGGCTAGCGGTGGGTGCGCCAGACAGAGTTAGGACACGCACGGAGATGAGAAGGGTATGTCTGGACTTATCTAACTCTGGGGGAGACGGGGAATAAGACAAAGTCCCAATAAGTCGCTGTGTTCCTTTAAAATTGGTTTTCTCTGCACTACAGAAGTTGAAATAATGCGATATGAATTAGATCTCCACACAAATACAGAATGAGAAATCCATAAAATGCTCAGGAAAAAAAGGAAATGTAACATCTTCAGCTACTTAACGGACGTTGTGGTGAGACTGACTGTCAACCAAGATCAAGCCTTACCTGACGAGTGGCAGGGGGTTTCCTGTGACTCTGCATTCCAGACGAATGGGGTTTCCTTCTGCCACCTCCTGACTCTTCAGCTTTTGGAGGAAGCAAGGAGGAGACAGCGGCCCGTGTGTGGTTGGAGCTCCAGAGTGTTGGTGCCTTGCAGAAGCTGCCACTCCAGGCTGAGGCTGCAGGATCATGGCGGGCTGGCTGTACTGTGTCTCCTCTGGCTGGCAGGGAGGCAGAGAGGGAGCAGAGACTGAGCCCTGAGGGATTGGTCGCCTACTCCTTGGAGTCAGATAGCCACTATCAGGAGAGGAGGAGTCCTCCTCCACCTGCTGCTCCAAATGAGCAGAACCTTTGAAGATGGACGACAGCTCCTCGATGAACGTCGCAGCTCGGCTACAGAACTCTGTGGCAGAAGCTGCCCGATCATTCAGCTCCAGGCCTTCATGAACCAGCCTGGGTTTATCCTGCTTATAAACTGGCAGGATGGGTTTGTGGCGGACAACCTTCTCAGCAGAGGCTGGAGCCGGACAGGACACCTGTACGGGTTTACTGAGGTTGGCGTTGTGGCTGGAAGAGTCCTCTGGGCAGGGGGCTTTGGTCTGGTGCTGCAGGTTTGGGCTTGTGGTGAGGTTTTCAGTAGTCTGGGGGGGCACAGGAAGGGAAGGGACCGGTTGGAGAGCCTGCTCCTGGGATGTAGGATTAGACGGTCCTAGATCTTCAGATTCAAATGTGTCACCAAAGGCCTCCAGGGCCAGGTCCAGGCTACGATGAATCTCTTCTGCACTCAAGAAGGCAGTAAGATCTGCAAAGTCCCCATCTCCAGAATCCCGCTCTGTCACTGAGTCCAGGTAGAATTCCCCATCAGAGGATGCCTCGGAAAACACCCCCCCATCGCCCTCCGAAGTCCCGCCTCCTGCCGGGTCCTTCAGCAGCAGAGAGATGGGGAGTGGCTGATTCCAACTCCCGTCCTGCATCCTGAAACACACATCAACTGTCATTAACCAGCAAATTACACATATTTACACTGTAGACAGTTCAGTTTTTTTTTAAAGTGCATGAGATCATTATCATTAGAAATGGAAATGACAGTTACAGGAGGAGTGAAGGTTACAATAGTGGCTCATTTGCTCTGCAGCCATAGCTGGCAGGATGACTCAGGCCGGTGCAGTTGGTGCGTATTAGCAAAGGCCTTTACTAAGGTCATAGTGAACATGACTGGCATTTCTTCCTCGCTCTGCTTCTGTCAGAGTGATGGGGTAAAATATACCCCATCACTCTGTTCTTT
>CM042432.1:36837330-37014830 GCA_023631565.1 Gymnocephalus cernua | reverse complement strand
GTTAGTGCGGAGAACTTAGCCACGGGAGTTTCTCTACAGTAGCTTTTTCGGCGTGCTAACCTGCTAGCATAGCTAGCATAATATCTTATAGCTGTATGCTAGCCTAGGTGCTAACCTGCTAGCATAATATCTTAGCATCTGTCAACTCTTAACGGTGAGGGAGCAGCTAACTGCTGTTAGCAGCTAACTGCTGTTAGCAGACCAGATAATTACTGTTAGTTAACGTTAGGGGGTTACGCTGTTTAACCCTGGTCAACCCGGGTCAAATTTGACCCATAATCTAAACGTCTCTGTATCAGAAATCTGTGTTTCTTTCAACCAAATTGTCAAAAAAGTAACGTGGATGGTTCCGTACAACCATCATTCACAAGTTAAATAAAACATCAGCTCAGTACTTTCATTGAATTTGGGTGTTTTATTCAATTTTTATAGCATTTGGAGAAAAAAAATAGCTTCAAAAACGTAAAAAAGCGTCAAAAAATCGCAGGAAAAATGTGACAGAAACATCGGTAAGAAGTGACAAAAAAACTTTGGGGAAAAGCGACAGAAGTGTCGAAAAATATGAACACAACGTTGAAAAAAAAAGAGTAAATTTTGACCCAGAAAAATAAAAAGTTGCACGATCGACGGGAAGACAGCACGAGGGTTAACGTTACATTTAAACTAACGTTACCCACCTTCTGCTCACTCTGCTAACGTTACATGTAAACTAACGTTACCCACCCGCTGCACACTCTGTTAACGTTACATTTAAACTAACGTTACATGGCAATTGCATTTCGCAGATTTTGTTCAACATGGTACAAAATAGCACATTTACAATCTTACAAGATTAAGAAAACCAGCAAATGTGTGTTATGTTTGCTTGAAAAATTGCAGAAACGATTAATAAATGTAAACAAACGTTAACGTAATACTTAAAGACACATGATCAGCGGTGTTTGAGTCCCAAAAACAGGATTTGTTTATCACATTAGAGCATTTCTTGCATTTTTTTTAGTTAACCGCCCAAATGAACTGACTGTTATTTATGTATTTATTGACCCCTTCACATTTTCCAGCCCACAACATGCCTGCCTTTCGGCAAGTGGGGGAGAAGCAGCTTCCGAACCCTGTGCTGTGCATGGCGTGGTCTCCCAAACGAGATCTTATTGCTCTGGCCAACACAACAGGAGAGGTAGGCTGAAACATCTTTTTATTCGTTACCCTGAAACATGCCTTCTTGGTATCTCTTGTGGTTTGTAATTTCGTGGTTTGTCCGTAGTTGCTGCTGCATCGCTTGGCTAGTTTCCAGCGTGTTTGGAGTTTACCACCCAGTGAGTATACTGGGAAGGACATCACTGCACTCGCCTGGCGACCGGATGGAAAAAGTAAGGAATGACCGTGTACCTCTTTGTGTGTTTTATAGTCACCTGCTTGTTGATAGTAACATGACTTTTGACTTTTCCCCTTTGCTTTTATTGTGTTATATATCTTTTTTGTGCACGTTATAGGTTTACAAAGTGAAAAAGCCCAAAGTCCCCCCCAAAGGGACTTACCATCTCCACCAGAAAACACTGTTCACAAACTGCTCCAAACAGCTCTGTTGTAGTCCAGCCTTTACTTCAGAGACACACGTGGTCACTTTGGAACACACGTTATAATGCTCGCCTAGCTGCTAGCATGGCACGCCCTCATACTCTGCTTCTGACTGGCTAGTAGTCCTTACCTAGGTACTGTCAGGACACGCCCTCATACTCTGCTTCTGACTGGCTAGTAGTCCTTACCTAGGTACTGTCAGGGCACGCCCTCATACTCTGCTTCTGACTGGCTAGTAGTCCTTACCTAGGTACTGTCAGGGCACGCCCTCATACTCTGCTTCTGACTGGCTAGTAGTCCTTACCTAGCTACTGCAGCATGTGCGACTCCCAACAAAGATGGAACAGAAGTGAGATGTCTCACTCTGTAGCTAAAACAGAGAGCTCAACACACAGGGTGAAAAGAGGAGCTGCAGCAATGTGCAGTACAACAAAAAATATGGTGTTTTTTGAAAATTAAACCACATAAACCTATTCTGGTACAACCTCTAAATACAAGTATGAACCTGAAAATGAGCATAATATGAGCACTTTAACTTGTATTCTCTCTTTAATCCCCAGTTTTGGCCTTCAGCCTCCGAGACACCAAGCAGGTGGTCCTGTGTGGGGTTGAGAAAGCAGAGATCCTCCACGTGTTTCCGATGCAGAGCCCTGTGACCTGCATGCACTGGATGGAGGTGACGGAGGAGAGCAGGTATGCACGAGGCTCAGGGTCACATCCAGTGGCACAAAGGACGTCTGATTTTCTAGATTAATGTTAATGTTTTTGTCTTTTTTTTTTATGTGTTTCTTTCAGTGCCCTCAGCTCCTTCTACAACTCGGAGGATGAATCCAAACTTTTTCTTCCCAAATTGCCAACACTTCCCAAGAGGTAACACTAGCATTAACTGCACATCAGATTATAAGAAAGCAACACCTGGATTGATTGACTAACATTTGTCCAAACCTTTGTTTTCCCCCAGCTATAGCACAACTTCAAAGATCTTTAGGTAGGGCAGTATTTTAATTCATAACTCTCTAGTCCGATATCAGCTGTCTACTGTATATTTTGCTTGTGATAGCAGTCATATGTGTTTATCTGTGTTACAGTGAGGAAAAGTCTGATGAGATAATGAATCTCATGGGAGAAGTCAGGTAAATTTAAGCCTCACGTTTAAGCAACACACCGAAAAACAACGTCTGAGTCTTTTTTAATGCAGTGTTCTTTATTTTGGCTGCACTGAAAAATATTTCATCACCCCATTTTGTTTCCATGCAGGCTGAACGTACTTGTTCTTGGAGGAGAATCTGGCTTTGTGGAGCTGTATGCCTATGGGATGTACAAGATTGCCACTCTAACAGGGGTAAGGCCCTTTGGTTCATTCCTAAGAGCCGTCCGTTGTACCTCCGAAAGAATTAATTCATCAAGTTGAGACTGATAAAATATTAGCCAGCAGAAATTTGACCGGAAGTGCAGAATTATGTGATTAAACAGCAAAAAAAACAGAAGTCTTAAAGTTAAATTTGATTGCACTGTAGAAACATCTTACAATAAAATGCAGTCCGGCAACGGAGCGATCCCGGACGTCGAGGATATAGACTAATCACAATATGATTCCATTGAAAGACGATAAATTATCATATTGAATTATTGCCCAAAAGTATTGTATCCATTTAACCCAGTTTGACTGAAATCTGCTTACCTGCAGCTTTAAAGAAAATGTAAATTTCTCCATTACATAGATATCTTTCATAATTTCAATAAAGATGTTATATAGGCAGTTCAGGCTGTAACTATTTTCCACATTGTAATCTTCACAAAAATGACATTAATCACAATGCAATCATAATGGATTTAATTGTAACTGTGGCACAAAAAAAGGACATTTGAAAAATCTTAAATATTAAACCTCTAAAACTCATATCTTTAGGCTACAAAGATACATTTAGTTTGATTCAACGGTTTGATGTGATGACACTTTCCAGGTATCGGGAACCTGTCGCAGCCTGAGTCTGTCCAGTGATCTCAAGTCTTTGTCCGTCATCACAGAAGTGCGGTCTGCAGACAGCAACCCACAGATCTGCTACGTTCAGGTGACGATTTGGCTTCCTCCCTTTCTTGTAAACTTTCTTTTGTCTTCTTGTCCTCATCTCTGCTCTAACATGCAATTTATATTTGCTTCTTTTTTCTTTGTCTTCCAGCTAGACACAAGGTTGTTGTCAGACTGTCTGCCTGAGGTGACCAGGATGGCACGCAAGTTCACCCACATCTCTACCCTGCTGCAGTACCTGCACCTCTCACTCACATGCATGTGCGAGGCCTGGGAGGACATCCTCATGCAGATGGATCTTCGACTTACTAAGTTTGTTCAGGTAATAAGTCGTGGTTTGTAGTCTAAGGGCGTTTTCACACATGAAAGTCCGAACCAAGGTGCGGACCAAGGTTCATGTTTTTGTTACATTGTATACATATGATCCCGTAAGTTTAGGTTTCACACTGCAGTTGTGCAAGCGCACTAAAGATCTATACGTGACATAACTACGTCCTGCCGTCATCGCATATGCGAGCTGCGTCTCCAGATGCTTATTACTGATTGGTTTGTAGACGGACTCTCGTATCCTCTCTCTGTGTCTGAGGTTGTCCAGCTGACTGCTGCTCTCTCTACTGACTACTGCCGCGCCTCTTTTTGTTTTGTTGTGATGTTGAGAAGCAAGACGGGGGAACTTTCTTTCTGGAGCATTTATTCAGAGACAAACGGAAACCTACACTGTACATCTACTACCACTTAACAAGTAAACTGCTGATGTATTCTCAGCTCTGATAGCCGCCAGCTGTCTGCTCTGAGATCATTCACCGCCACGCACTCTCTCACGTACACACTAAACACCGAGCTACGCTTCCCCGGTCTTGTACCACGGGGAGAGCCTGCCAGAGCTTCTTGTATTTGGTCTGAAAGTCCGAACCATCCAAAAAATGCTTTCACACCATAAACAGACCGGACCATGGACCACCGAGACCACCTCTTTTTATCGGACCAAAATGTGGTCTTTTGATCCGGACCGCGGTCCGAGGCGCCTTTCACACTTGAAATTTTGGTTCGGACCAAACTGAAAAGTCAAAGTCCGGACCAAATGAGGTATGTGTGAAAACACCCTAAAGCTTCAGTTATACTAGCGCTTCCAAAAGTGCGTGCGGAAATTGTGACGTCACGGGCCTGCCGTGAGTGTTTATACCGGCGCGTGGTGGTCGCGGCACTAGCTGCAGTCTTCTCCTGAACAGCGGTGGCGCTAAAGAGCAAAGGCTACCGATGTTTTTCTTTGAGGACTAGAAGAAGAACAAAAAGATAAACAACGGCAGAACAGGCAGCAGCAGTGCCATCAATGCTTCGATTTGATTCAGTGAGCTACTCCGTCAGATCAAGCCTTTCATTCACAAAAAAAGAACTCATCTTAACCCGGTAAGTTTACCAGAGAGACCTGCAGTCAGTCGGCGAGTCCTGGCATCTGGTTTCCCAGGAGCTCGTTCATGCTTTCTGTTTCCGGTTTGTTGGGCGCCGCTGAAATAAATAGACTGGTGCGCGCCCTGTGCTCGCGCGCTGAAAATCGGACGCGCCGGCCGGAAATTACCTCATTTTGATGTCACGAATGCGCGCGCCACCTCCAACGCGTCAAGCATAAAACGGCCTTAAGGGGGCTTTCACACCTATCTCGTTTGGCCCAGACTTTTGCAGATCAAATGCAAAAACACGGACCTTGGTTCGGACTTTCAGGTGAGAAAGCCCCCTAAGTTGGCTAAAATAAGAGAGTACAACAAATGTCTGATTCCTCTTTGTTTGTAGGAAAAGAACACAAGCACTCAGGTCCAGGATGAGTTTCTGGAGCTGTTGCTGTGGGGACAGTCAAGGTGAGAAAAGACAATTTCTTTTTCTTTTCTTTTTGAATTTTTAGAACAGACCACAAAAAAGAAAAAAAACCACACGACAGCAATCACAAATACTGGATGAAATAATTATGCATAAAAAAGAAAAGTACTACATAGGGACCTTACGTGGACATTTCTTTTACAAGTGCTCACATCTTAGATATTTCACAAGTAACAGGGAAACAACAGTTGAGATAATGAAACATAATCCATGGATATCCAGGAGAGAGTATTAAGGATTGAAGAGAGAATTTCTGTTACAAGTATTTGCTCTTTGTCATGTTGTAATGTTTCGAGTGTCCTGTAGATGGTGGCAAATGTGTTGGGCTAGTTAAATCTGCTTTAGTGATTGTAGGGATGATTGTAATGTGTCTTACCGTTGGCTCTCTGCTTTCACGTAGCCCTGAACTACAGGCTCTTCTCATGAACCAGCTGACCGTCAAGGTGAGAGTAAGATGTGTAAATGCTGCCTTTTTTAGTTTATAGGCAGTCCAGATAAGATTTGTAGTTGAAAAACACATCTTGTTTTAGTTTTTTAGTTTTATTCTGTTTTCACCATAGGGCCTAAAGAAGCTTGGCCAGTCCATTGAGTCCTCTTACTCCAGCATCCAGAAGCTAGTGATTAGCCACCTGCAAAGGTAATTTCAGCCTTTCACTTTTCCTCAGTGCTGCCTGCTACTATCTGAGATTTCTCCGTTAAACTGTCCCCCCCCCCACCCTCCATTTGACTCGCTGTAGTGGCTCTGAGGCTCTGTTGTATCACCTCAGCGAGGTGAAAGGCATGTCCCTCTGGAAGCAAAAGTTTGAGTCCCTCGGTCTGGATTCAGCAGCTATAGAAGGTACCGTATCCCCAACCTGCACCAAAAGTAAAAAAACATTACGCTTTATAATCATCATCATCAACAGCCACATGTGTGTTTTATGTTCTCAGGTGCCATCACAGCTGTGGGCTCATTTTCTCTGAAAGCCAACGAGCTTCTGCAGTGAGTTCAATATATATATATATATATTTTTTTTTAATGAACTAGCTTCTTGTGCCGTTAGCATGTTATATTAGTCTCGCTTTGCCGGACCTTCCACCACATCGCTGCGGAGGAGCGAGAGAAGTGGAACGTCGTGGATATATAGACTATATTTTGTGTAAATTGTGTATCTGCTGCTGTTTTTTTTTTAACCTTTTTTTTTTTTCATTGCACTGCAGAGAATCACTGCTTTTGTTTTGTCCTTTTAGGGTGATTGACAAGAGTATGAAAAACTTTAAAGCCTTTTTTCGGTGGTTGTATGTAGGTAAGGGTAAAATACACTTTCTCAAATACATGTGCAGTAGTTTGACTTGTTGATCCTGATATAATGACATTTATATTTGTGTGCATTCATGCATTTTGACATGCACTAGTTAGAATAATGTTAGAATCATTGTTTTGCTAAATCTTTTGTTTCCCCGCAGCCATGCTGAGAATGTGTGAGGAGCACGTTCCACCTGAACTCAACAAGGTGTGTTAGAGAGAGATTTGAGATTCCTAAATAATTCATAAAAGATAATACATTTTAACATGTCGGTTGATCCCTTAGATGACTCAGAAGGACATTGCCTTTGTTGCTGACTTCCTGTCTGAGCATTTCAGTGAGGTGAGGTCAGCGTAATGGCTCTGTGATGTCAATTTAACCCTTGTGTTGTCTTCCCGTGGACCAATCAACTTTTAGTTTTTCTGGGTCAAAATGTAACTTTTTGGTCCCGACGGTTTTGTCACTTTTTTCGACGTTATTTAGTCACATTTTTCCGACGTTTTTGAAGCTGTTTTCAAATTTTTTATGTCACTTATTACTATGTTTTTGTCTGTACTTTTCTGGGCTTTTTATGGGACATTTGTGGGGTTTTTCTTTTATGTTTTTGAAACTTTTTCTGACATTTTGTCACTTTTTTTTAGTGTTCTTCTATAAAAAGAAATTTCAGATGCTATGAAATTGAATAAAACACCCAAATTCAATGAAAGTAGCTGATCATTTATTTTACTTGTGAAGAGCGTTATAACTATAATAATAAGTAATAACTATCCACGTTATTTTTTTTTGACAATTTGGTTGAAAGAATCCCAAATTTCTGATACAGAAACTTTAAAAGAAGTGTAGAATTTGACCCGAGGACAACAGGAGGGTTAATACACATGTTCAATATATTTATAGCTTTATACAAACTGAGTTTAACTGTCCTCTGGTTGGATAGAATGAAGAGCTCTTCGATCGTAAAGGGAAGTACTTCAACGTAGAGCGAGTTGGTCAGGTGAGTGGTTCTGTGTTCCGTAGCTCCGAGTGTTTTTGATCGGAGCTGCTGTCTGTTAACACGCTGGCTTCTGTTTCACACGTGGACGTCTACAGTACCTGAAGGATGAGGACGAGGACCTCGTGTCTCCGCCCAACACAAAGGGAAACCAGTGGCTCAAGTTCCTACAGGAGAGCACGCACCTCAAGGGTGAACTATGATCTTGACTTTGTTATGAGAGAGAGAGATAGTTAGATAGATACATACTTAATTTACCTACTTTACTCACTTTACTTACTCTTCTTACTTATTTTACTTACTTACTTACTTACTTACTTAACTTACTTTACTTCATTTACTTACTTACTTTACTTACTTCTTATTTTACTTACTTACTTTACTTACTTACTTACTTACTTTACTTACTTACTTACTTTACTTACTTCTTACTTTACTTACTTACTTTACTTACTTCTTACTTTACTTACTTACTTTACTTACTTACTTTACTTACTTCTTACTTTACTTACTTACTTTACTTACTTACTTTACTTACTTCTTACTTTACTTACTTACTTACTTTACTTACTTCTTACTTTACTTACTTACTTTACTTACTTCTTACTTTACTTACTTACTTTACTTACTTCTTACTTTACTTACTTACTTACTTTACTTACTTTATTCATCCCGAGGGAAATGTTAGGCATCCAGTAGCGTAGACAACCGTAACACAACAAACACACACATATATCTCACATACAGAAAAATCACTCAGAGAAATTTTAAGAGTTAACAGTTTGTAAAGTGATTACAAAGGTCTGGTATGGACTGACCATGTGATGTTATTAAATATTCACTATGACTATGAAAAGACAAGAATGTAAACATAGTAGAATTGCTTGACAAACAAGAAAATAAATAATATGCGTATAATTAATAGTTATAACTAATTTGCGTGTGTTGAAATGAGGTTAAATGGCTTGCTTGGCGGTAAACTACTGGTTACTCTCAATGAGTTTGAGTGGTGGTTTTATTTCAGATTCCGCTGCCGTAACTAACAGAGAAAATGTGTTGGCTGGTTTATCTACTTTAGAGAGCCCTTTGCTGTTCCCTTCATTTCCCCAAAAGTCTTTGCACTTTGTCAAGAGGATGATGGAGAATGTGATCGTGCAGTGTCTACAGGAACCTGCAGTGAGTTTTGTCCGTCTTTCTCTTTTTCCACCAGTACAATGAAGCATTTAGTTCCAAATGTCAGGGACCCTTTACCGTACGTACACGCCGCCGCCGACTTGAGCTTCAAAGTTACAGGAAGTCATTCATTTTCAATGGCAGCTCGCTTCTCTCGGCTGCAAGAAGCGGCAAATCCGTCGGCGTCGCGTTTTGAGCGTCAAGCAGAAAGTTGAAGTTTGGTCAACTTTATGGTAATGAGCAATGACGCGGTTCGGCGGCAAACGACCAAGCAACCAATCGGAATATAGACGTCCTTCCTTCGCGCTGGCTGATCCCAGAGAAACATACGATGTAAACATTCGTTCCTACCTGAACATTAGTTCAGAGAAAATGGAGGAAAAGATCATCATCGCTGTTTCTGGGTTCCTTATAATTTATATTTATTTATTTATAAACATTTATTAGAGGATAAAACCGCATGAGATGCAACATCTCGTTTTCATGGGGGTCCTCAGGATCACGTCCAAACAGCATAGAGCAGCAGTACAGTTTAGTAGAAATAAACAAAATATACTTGTTAATAAATATGACTTTGTTAGCGTACAGGGACCAGTTAAAAACAAACGAGGCATGGGATGAAATAGCTGGGATAGTTGGTGTCTCCGGTGAGTTGATGAAGTGCGTGATGTTTCTATTATTCAAGTACGTGTGCTAGTCTTCCTTGCTTGATGTGAATGTCCTGCCACGTCAGAGCGGCCAAAGCGTCAACAGCTTCCCCGTACTTTTTTGACAGCGCCGCCAGAGCTGCTTTTGCAGCTCAAGTTGGTGTGTACGTACAGTAACTAACAAAGTCTGGAATTTAACACTCTGAAAATGTTGCTTCAAGATACAGTAGGCTTCAGGAGTAGGAACATTTTTGCCCGTTCTGTGTGTAGATTGAAGGCCTGCCTGTAGCATTTGAACACATACTGTAGCTACAGTACAGCGTTTTCGCAAATGCAAATTAACATATGTTTGATATTATTCTTTCGACTTATTCTTTCATTTTACATGTTGCTTATTTATCGTTTGTGATCTGTACGCAGGAAGTAATTGGGAGGTCTGTAAAACAGGCCGTCTTCTTGCCCCTGTACACCGTGCCAGAGAGGTATGATCTCTCTTAATAATCCGTGTTATTTGAAAATATGACTTAATTAATGTGACTTAAAGTTGTATTTATTTGTGTATCTCCGTTTTCTTTCCAGCTCTGAAAACGCTCCGCGACTTTTTGAACTCCCATCTTTGTACGTAAAACGCAAACACTTCCTAATGGTCTGTGTAGTGAAGAGGGGGTTTTGTATTCATATTTCGTGGTTGCATTTCTTACAGGTGGAATGACAAGAAAGCCAAAATGCATAATGTTGTGTTCTGCATGCCGGATATTTCACCCTGCAAGCTCTACCTGTTACGGAAAGCAACGGACCCAAACAGGTACAAGTGTGTGATTGATTGTGGGTGAGTTTCTTTGTGCATTTAATCTGTTTTTAACCCTATTTGTTTCCCCCGCACAGACGTATCCCCAACAGCGTCATGTCCGTTGACCTCAGCCACCATCTTGACAATGCAGACGACGATAATGCTGCAGCCCAGTCAGTGCCTCTCTTTGCTGATGTTGATTTGTTAAACAGACATAAATGCAAAATCATTGCTCAGCTACGGATTGTGTTGCTGCCGTGACTTGCCATTGTTCTTATTTTGCAGGACTAGTTACGTATACAGCTGCCTGGATGCTCGTTTCTATGACGATGAAATGCTAACTGTGGTCTTGCAAGGATCCGAAGAAGAGAACAAAAGGCGTGTGCTGGCTCAGCTTCCTCTTGCTTCAGCCCTGAGCTGTGAGACCGAATTCAGCTGGGAGCCTCACCTGAGGTACGTTTTGGATTAAAAGTATTTTTAGAATGTCGTACTATAATTTAGTTTGATCCATCCTCTAAAGACAGCAGAGAAGAGGCATAAGATGCTGCATATGTAAGATAAGATTATCTTTGTTGTCCCGTAGGAAAGTTGTCTTGGGCAAGAAGCGCTGACAGCTGCATACGAACACATGCATTAATTATCAATCGTAGTTTGTCACAGACAGTACAGCACATGACTATACATAACAAGACAACAATAGATTAATTAAGAAAATAGAATAATAGATAGAGATCATCCACTAGTTGACAGGATATTGCACAGTAGTCAGTCCCTCCAGAAAAACGTGATTATGCGATCGCATAATTCAACGCATAATCAGTCAAAGTCCACATATTTATGGGAGGGGGGGCCGCATTTTTTCAAATACGCCACACTTTCGGCACATAAATTGCCGATTTCTGCGCAAAATATGCGGGGCTTGCGTGATTTCATAATCCCCGCATTTTCGTTGCAAAAAAGTCTCATATATCTCAGCAGAAAGTTGAAAAATGTTGCGTTTACTTCACACAAGAGCAGCCATTTTCCCCTGTTGCCATGGGAACGTTATGAAGTGATGTAACTTCGCCTAGTGAGAACACTGTGTTGGGGGGGAATCACTTTGTTTTCTCTTTTTCATCAAACCGCAATTTTTGCAAGTTCCCGCAATTTCAGCGCATAAAATGGCATAAATATCCCGCATATTCCATCGCATTTTTTAAGAAAACGTGCCGCATAATCAAGAATTTTTGCCTGCAACAATCACAAAAAAACTCCTTTTCTGGAAGGACTGAGTATTGCACGTGCCCCATTATAAAATAAATTACGCATAGTGAGGGAATTGCACAAATAAAATAATGCAAATTACACAGGTTACATAGGCTAAAGCCAGCACAGTATTATAGTGATGAGGACTGGACTGGTTGTTTGTTCAGTAGTACTATAGATGTGGGGACGAATGAAAGCTTAAAGGTGCTGTAGGCAGTCCAGTCCCTCCCCCCCCCCCTTTCCGCTAAAGCCCAAAACGGTCTCCTAGCCCCTCCCCCCACAAGGGAGAATGAACGCGTGTGCATGAGCAGGTGCATCTGAACAGGGAGCGGTGGATTTTTGTAGATCCCCCTCCAGGCTGTAGGTGGAGCCAGAGGAATGACCTGCTTCATGTAGTTCTACTGGAACATCGGGTCAGTTTAAGCAGATATATGACAGAAAGGTACTTTTAGAAGTCTTAACTTACTGCACCTTTTTTAAAGCGGTTGCTTTTGCACCTACTGGCTTAACATGTCACATGTGATGTGTGTTCAGGTTGGACCAGCAGAGCAGTGCCATCCCGTGCCAAGGCCTGGTGTTGGGGAATCAATGGCGTGAACTGGAAAACATGAAGGCTCAGTTTGTAGCTGTCAATGGAATCCGCAAAGTGGCCTGTGTGGTAAGTTAAATGATATATCTAGCACTAACCATTATATTATACTGTGTGCTGGATTTTAGTTTGGGATGTTATTTTCCGAATGAACTGTACTGCAATATTCCTATATTTGTTCCAGGGATCTATATAAGGTCAGATGATCTATTTTCATGAATGTAGTGGACTGTCTCCTAACATTTCTTTCTTTCTTTCTTTCCTGGCAGCTAAGTGCCAATCTCAGGCACATTCGTGTTTTGGAGATGGATGTAGAAGATGAAGATGATGAAGGAGCCGAGTCGCAGAACGCCAGCGCTGACCAGGACGGGCTGGACGCTACTATGACCAGCGAGGGGCAGGGAGAGGAGAGTGTGGAGGATAAAGATGAGGCTGGGAAGCGAGGGGGGGCAGATGTGTTAAAAACAACTGAGGAGCATCTGGAGTCAGAGGAGGCCCTGGAACTCTCTTAAGACTGAGACACAGAAACAAGCTACATAAATAAATAATAATAAGTAGTAGTTTTTGTTTGTTGCAAAAGATCTTTTTACAACATCCCACAATATGTATAATGTTTGTATATGGAAATAAACAGGTTTGTGTTTGTATTTGTTTGAGTACTGTACATTTTGAGTTATTGATAATTAGTGTCACCATGCCGTTCACTTTATATCTTCCTGTAGGTATGAACTGGATCAGCATTGTATTCCTATAGGCAAAGGTTAATTCATTAATAATTTAAAAATAAATAGGTGTGTGTGTGTGTGTGTGTGTGTGTGTGTGTGTGTGTGTGTGTGTGTGTGTGTGTGTGTGTGTGTGTGTGTGTGTGTGTGTGTGTGTGTGTGTGTGTGTGTGTGTGTGTGTGTGTGTGTGTGTGTGTGTGTGTGTGTGTGTGTGTGTGTGTGTGTGTGTGTGTGTGTGTGTGTGTGTGTGTGTGTGTGTGTGTGTGTGTGTGTGTGTGTGTGTGTGTGTGTGTGTGTGTGTGTGTGTGTGTGTGTGTGTGTGTGTGTGTGTGTGTGTGTGTGTGTGTGTGTGTGTGTGTGTGTGTGTGTGTGTGTGTGTGTGTGTGGGTGGGTGGGTGGGTGGGTGGGTGGGTGGGTGGGTGGGTGGGTGGGTGTTTTATGCGATCGCAGAATTCAATAATCAGCCAAAGTCCGCATATGTAAATACAACTTTTCTGTAACAAAATAATGCTAAACGCGTTTTTTTAAGTAGTCATCCGTGCATGTAGAAATCAAATAGGTGTTGGTTTACGTGCTCGCTCCCGATACTGAACGTAGTGACGTGTTAGCCGCCGCCTGTTGGTCTTTCACACAGTTGGTGACGAGTATTATGAAAATGGCCTCGACGCTGCGCGGAACCACGATTAACCGGAGAAGATGACGTCGTTGATCTTTTTAAGTCAGTTAAACATCAAAGTGTCTTCTTCGAACACGTGGACGACAGTGAAGTAAACAAAAACAAAGAGACTGTCGGCAGAGAAACGACTAAGAAATACCCCCCCCCACCCCACCCGGACCCGACTACCACCACATATTTTCGCAGGGCTGAGGAGCCGCTATGGAGGATATCAACTCCAACATCAACGCGGACTTGGAGGTGCGTAAGCTCCAGGACTTGGTGAAGAAACTCGAACAGCAAAATGAACAGCTTCGCAGTCGGTCTACGATGTTGTCCTCGTCTGGAGCGATGTCGGGGAGCCACAGACCCCTCAGCGAGGGGTACGACCCGCCGTCGTCCCTCACGGCGGGGATGGCAGCCGGTCTGGCCGGCTACACCGGGGTGGGGTTCCTCGGGACGGGAGGCTACGGTGGGCTGTTGGAGAATACCCGCGGGTTGAGCCCCAGACTGTCTTACGACGGTATCAGTTTCAGGAGGCCGTATGAATACGAGGGGGCATCGGCTGCAGCCTCCGTGTCGAGCATGAACTCACTTTATTCAGACAGCATCGGGGGTTTTACAGACGAAGGGGAGACGTCCATCCTAGATGAGGTGGAAATCTTAGATCTCGAAGACATGGATTGTCTAAACGAAGACGAGGACAGCTGGTGAGTGACAAGGCTTGTTGTCTTTGGGATGTAGTCTCCAGTGCTGGGTGACAGCCTGGGCACAGCTGCTCTACACATTAGCTACTATACGACAAACATTTGAAGTGATCTGTGCTCAAGGAGTCTCATTGTGGATCACTGACTGAAGGGTGTTGTTTGGCAAGTCATGTGGGTGATGCCAAGCCCATTCTCGGACTGTATGATCATAATAGACATGCATTGTTATACTATGAATGTCACATCTCTATCCATGACTTCATACCTTGCTCACAGTTTGTGCATTTGTCTCTGAGACTGATCAGTCTCGCCTCTGAGGCCCCAGGCTGTCAGCTGTCAGACTCAGGACCCTGAAGTCCCAGATCACCGTTTTGTTGTTGGCATGATTGGGCAGATTGGCCTGGCTTGTCGTGGCAGTGGTGGCAGGAGATCAGTGTGCCCAGTCAGTGAAACTGAAAGTTGTTTTCCTGCCAGGCAGCGGCCATGTGGGAGAGGTAGCCATGGTTATATTCCTCCTCTGAATTCCCTTTACCACACCAGTTGGCACACAGCCACAAGTGCTCTGCAGCACCAAGTGAGGAAGGCAGGAGATGAGAAATAGGACTGTCCTGTAATCCTGTAGGAATAAATGCTGTGTCAGTGTACGCTGATCGTGAGCATTGTGTTTACAGGGATTACAAACAATGCCTACTGATAACCTAACGGGGTCGTCACAGTGTCTTGTGGACAAAGGTGACATCATGTTGGTCTGCTGTTATCAGTCCACATGTTTATCCATACTCCTGTTCTTAATCCTCTCCCAATACATTGCGTTTTCTCCAGCGCTTAGCATTTATGGTACTTAGGTTTAGGTGACTTTGCTTAGATACACATTAAAACTCCAGAGTATGATTGGATTGGTGCTGCTGTTTAAATCGTGCCTCTCATTTCAACTCAAGGAGGCAGTTACACAGCCGATGTCAGGCATGCAGACTTGGTAGAAGTAGTTATACGTAAGGCATCAACTACTGACTAGACATCAGTGTAATGATGGGCCGTCCTCAGAAGACAGTCCTTGTTATCCATCTTGTTAGGAGGAGTTTGTTAGATTGGCGTCTTCTGTGATAAGACACTATAATAAGCAAAATGAGGGTTTTGCTCCTGATGCAGCTACAAGACAGTTACTAAGGCTATTACAATGGTAGGTCATATTTGGTTGAAAGCCAGCTCACAGCAGCTGACAGCGGTGAAAAAGCTCTGGCAGTCAGCACTTAGTGATATACAACCCCAAATCAGAAAAAGTTGGGACAGTATGGAAAACACAAATAAAAAAAAGAAAGTAGTGATTTCTAAATGTACTTTGACTCGTATTTCATTGCAGACAATGTGAACACAGAATATTTCATGTTTTGTCTGGTCAACTTAATTTCATTTGTAAATATACATCCTTTCCTGTCATTCAGACCTGCAACACATTCCAAAAAAGGTTGGGACAGGAGCAATTTAGGGCTAGAAATCAGGTAAATTGGTTAAATAATGATGTGATTTGAAACAGGTGATGTCAACAGGTGATAGTAATTATGATTTTGGTGGGTTTAGGGGTCCTCCCTAAAGAAAATGTTCCGTTTTTCAAATCACATAATTTTGGACCATTATGATATCTGTGTCTAAAACGTTGGAAAAACTAAGGCAGATAATAAATAACTAACACTCAAAAAGCTTAAAGGGATACGCCACCGTTTGTTGAAATAGGGCTTATCACGGTCTCCCCTAGCTGTAGATAGGTGGGGTCTCCTCTAGCTGTAGATAGGTGGGGTCTCCTCTAGCTGTAGATAGGTGGGGTCTCCTCTAGCTGTAGATAGGTGAGGTCTCCTCTAGCTGTAGATAGGTGGGGTCTCCTCTAGCTGTAGATAGGTGGGGTCTCCTCTAGCTGTAGATAGGTGGGGTCTCCTCTAGCTGTAGATAGGTGGGGTCTCCTCTAGCTGTAGATAGGTGGGGTCACCTCTAGCTGTAGATAGGTGGGGTCTCCCCTAACTGTGGATAGGTGGGGTCTCCTCTAGCTGTAGATAGGTGGGGTCTCCTCTAGCTGTAGATAGGTGGGGTCTCCTCTAGCTGTAGATAGGTGGGGTCTACCCTAACTGTGGATAGGTGGGGTCTCCTCTAGCTGTAGATAAGTGGGGTCTCCTCTAGCTGTAGATAGGTGGGGTCTCCTCTAGCTGTAGATAGGTGGGGTCACCTCTAGCTGTAGATAGGTGGGGTCTCCTCTAGCTGTAGATAGGTGGGGTCACCTCTAGCTGTAGATAGGTGGGGTCTCCCCTAACTGTAGATAGGTGGGGTCTCCCCTAACTGTAGATAGGTGGGGTCTCCTCTAGCTGTAGATAGGTGGGGTCTCCTCTAGCTGTAGATAGGTGGGGTCTCCTCTAGCTGTAGATAGGTGGGGTCACCTCTAGCTGTAGATAGGTGGGGTCTCCCCTAACTGTAGATAGGTGGGGTCTCCTCTAGCTGTAGATAGGTGGGGTCTCCCCTAGCTGTAGATAGGTGGGGTCTCCTCTAGCTGTAGATAGGTGGGGTCTCCTCTAGCTGTAGATAGGTGGGGTCTCCTCTAGCTGTAGATAGGTGGGGTCTCCTCTAGCTGTAGATAGGTGGGCCAACGCAGTCTTTGTGCATGCATTGTTTTAGTCCAGCGCAACACCCGCAGCGCCAGCGCTAGTTAGCTTAGCATATTGAATGGAATCCTATGTTGCCAGTTAGCATGTTGTGAGAAAAAGTGAGCCAACAAAAGACAAAAAAAACAACCTAATTACATGCACTGAGACAAAAAAATGCATTGGCCCACCTATCTACAGCTAGAGGAGACCCCACCTATCTACAGCTAGAGGAGACCCCACCTATCTACAGCTAGGGGAGACCCCACCTATCTACAGCTAGAGGAGACCCCACCTATCTACAGCTAGAGGAGACCCCACCTATCTACAGCTAGAGGAGACCCCACCTATCTACAGCTAGAGGAGACCTCACCTATCTACAGCTAGGGGAGACCCCACCTATCTACAGCTAGAGGAGACCCCACCTATCTACAGCTAGAGGAGACCCCACCTATCTACAGCTAGAGGAGACCTCACCTATCTACAGCTAGAGGAGACCCCACCTATCTACAGCTAGAGGAGACCCCACCTATCTACAGCTAGAGGAGACCCCACCTATCTACAGCTAGAGGAGACCCCACCTATCTACAGCTAGAGGAGACCCCACCTATCTACAGCTAGAGGAGACCCCACCTATCTACAGCTAGAGGAGACCCCACCTATCTACAGCTAGAGGAGACCGTGATAAGCCCTATTTCAACAAATGGTGGCGTATCCCTTTAAAGACACAAATTGCTAAAGGAGCCCACCGGACCAACTACAATCATTAGGCCTTGATCTGAGAAAAGTCAGTAGTTAGTTTTGATGCTCACATTGATTTTGCTGCACCTTACTAACAGGCAGATTGTATCGACAAATGGGAACAGGGTCTAACACTGATACTGCCCCACTGTAATATGACATGTAGATATATAAAGGGGGGGATGCTGCTAATCAGTATGCATGTTTCCTTAAAGTAAAAGTGTTTACATTGTTTGCTCCACTGTGTGCTGTGCCTGTGCCAGCAGCTACTGAGCCTTTTGACATGATCAGACTACTTTCAGTGCTGCCTGCTCCTGCAGTGCTCTGCCTATCAATAGCTGCTTGTCACACTTCAGCTCCTGCATGTGGACACGACACATGTCACTGTTACAGAGCGGGGAGTTCATGTATGAAGCAAGAAGTGTTAGGTCTGTTAGCGGTAGATTTTGTACGCGCTGTGCCAAATGTGAATGATAGTCATTGATAAACATTGAAAAGGTGCTGACCCAGATTTCAGGCTTGTATTTCTCTGCACTAGCCCCCCCCCCCCCCCCCCCCCCCCCCCTTTCATCATGAAAGGCTTCCTCTATGTCTGCAAGAGAGCAGATAACTGCTGACTCAGATTTCTCCTCTGAGTGGAAACTCTTCTCTCCTTTTTATCTTTTCTATTGTTAATGATAAACACACGTTTGTATTTTTTTGCATAAGCGACACACAGGAGGTAGTGGACAGTGGACAATTCAGTTAGTTTGAGGCTGTATTTTAATACCTTTCACGTGTTCCCATCAGCATCACGAGGGTTTGACAGTTTCAATCAATACTGATATACTGAATAGCTGACTAGGGCTGCACAGTTAATCGCAATTGTATCGAAATCGCAATATGAACTAGTGCAATATCCAAATCGCAGGGGGGCGCAATATTTGTTAGTGACAAAATATGTGTCAAACCTTTCTGAATGAAGTACTGTGGTGCTGCAGAGACGTCCCGGCCTACACATCATATCCTACAGACTAAAGAAAATGTCTTTGTTTGGTACAGATCCTCACAAAAATCACTCTATAATCATTTGAATTTCTTTCAATGTTAATAATTTTCAATGAAAATGAGAATAGCGATACAAAAACGATCATTCCTGCCAATATCGTGAATCATATCGCAATATCAGTCAAAATAATCGCAATTAGATATTTTCCTCATATCGTGCAGCCCCATAGCTGACTATGCACTGAATCCAATGACTTTTTCCAAATAATTTCGGCTGGTAACGGTGGTTCATGAGTTACGGTCTGCAGCAGCAGGACCTGATTGTCCTCATTGCTAAGATATCGTCGAGACCACTGGTTTGTGCTAAGTTAGCGTGTGCAACATCGCTCTAAGAGTCCATACACCCGTCGCCGCAGATGGCCGCCCACCAAGAGCCAGCGTCTGTCTGAGGTTTCGGCCTGTCAAAAGGAAGTTTTTCCTCGCCGCTGTGGCACCAAATGCATGCTCTTGGGAGAATTGTTGGGTTTCTGTAAATTATAGAGTGTGGTCTAGACCTATTCTAGCTGTAAAGTGTCCTGAGATAACTTTTGTTATGATTTTGACTCTACAAATAAAATTGAATTGAATTATATTGACAAGTCTAACAGATACCTGCAAGTCACCTCTATGTACGTTTTTAACTGGTCATAGTTTTAGCAGCATTTTAAATAATTAATGGACCTCAAGATTTCAAATATTTATGTATGAAATAGATCTGAATAAAAACAAATAGTCATTTTCAGTGTCAGCAAGCACGTCACATGAATACCTTTCTGCCTATCCACCTTATCGCCATTGCAGAATTGAAACACTTGTTATGCCCTCAATCTCATTTCCTGTGAGAGCTGCTGGGTCACATCCCACATATGAGGTGAGATGGGTGCGTCGCTCACCGTTGGAGAGTTTATATTTGTGCAACAGTTGCTTGTATTGCTTTTATGAACACGTGTGTCAATTGTGTATGCTGTTCATGTTTTTTGTTCCAGGCTGTATGAGGCGAAGCTGAACAGTCCCCTGCAGAAAGCCTTGAGTCCTATTGTGTGGTGCCGCCAAGCTCTTGACAACCCGAGTCCTGAGATGGAATCAGCCAAGCGCTCCCTCATCCACAGACTGGACCTCACCATGTCAGGTAAACAACGCCAGTCAACATCAAACATGTAGTGTCAGTTTAGCAGCAGTAGTAGTTGAAACAGTAGCAACATGGCACTTAATTAATCCCTCTTTTGAGACGTAAGCAGGAGAGGATGTTCACTGAGAAAGTCTCCCTGCATTTGTCTGTCTCCAACGTGGCATCATGACTTCGCGTAAACATACACGCCCACTTTCTTAAGCCAAGTGGCGTGTTATCTATACGCATTTTGAGCTATCCGCGTGTATGTCTACGCTGTATAGACCTTTTCACAGATGTAAACATAAATATTCTAAATGGACCCAAGTTGATTTCCTGTTGCAGTGTATGTGAATGGCATCAACTGACAGGAAGTTAACAAGGGGCCAGGCTGTTGCCTAGCAATGTAATTTCATTGATAAGGTCTATACAGCGGACGTAAACATACAGGCAACTTGCTGTGTTATCGCCACTTGGCGTGTTATCGCGAGAAGAAAGCTACGGTTGAGTTTAGGACACGTGACACGCCGGACACAAAGGAAACGCCACACGCGGGACCCGATCCCCAGTCTCCTGGTTGAAAGTCCCGTGTTGTTTGACTCATCCACCCCCCCCGACCAACCTCCCTACGCAGACTTTCGGCCCTGTCATACTACTCGCTACGGCGTCAATTCACACTCAATCGCAAGGTAATGTGAGTCAATGGAGGCCAAACAGGGTTGATAAACACACAAAAAAAGCGATTATGCATCTTGATAACACGGCAATAATGGCATATGAATTGGCGTGTCATACATACGCCACTTATTGAGATCAGTCTGCTGTCTCTGCTGCGTTTTTGGTCAGTCGGCCTCTTGCTGTCAGTTTGTCTGTCCATGTATCCATTTTTGTAATAGCAACAGCATTACTCATTTGACCACTTTATCTGTACCATAAAAGCAATTCTAGTTCAATGTGATTACAATAAAACAATGTTAGTTCCTTAATCCTGATTAGCACAAAGTGTAGGGAAGAGAAGCACAGTGTGCAGGTCAGTGTGCACAGCTGTGCTAGGCTGTTTGTTAGTGAATGCTCAGAATTTTAACTCAGCATTATTTGAATGGATAATTGTAAATGGTTGTTGTAAATAAGACAAATGCAGAGTTATTGATCCAACAAGTAGCCCGTCTTGCTGGCTAGGTTCGAGTGTGGTCGCTGCTTCTTCTTCTTATTATTACTAAGAGCTTTAAGTTATGGGAGTGAACCTCTGCAGTGATCTTACTGTTTCCTTGTATTGATTTTTGAAGCACAAGAAACACAAAATAAATGACTCCATGTTGTACCCATTTATTTCTTTAACTGTTAACAACTACTGCACAAAAATTACAAACAAAGCACAGACGGCTGATCATTCGTCATACACGTTATCTTGTGTAGATAAGCTTCCCTTAAAGGGAAGATGAACCCAGACGGGTGTACCTGTATGGTCAATCGTTGGATGGCGGAGGCTGTAGTTTTACGACCTGGCAGATGCAGATAAGGTGACAACGGCACATTGACTTGGGGATAAATTTGCCAGTTGAGGTTACAAGTTCTTGGGATATGAGTGGGTGTGTGTGTGTGTGTGTTTGTTTTCTTGGGATGTGTGTGTGTGTGTGTGTGTGTGTGTGTGTGTGTGTGTGTGTGTGTGTGTGTGTGTGTGTGTGTGTGTGTGTGTGTGTGTGTGTGTGTGTGTGTGTGTGTGTGTGTGTGTGTGTGTGTGTGTGTGTGTGTGTGTGTGTGTTATATCCCCATAACCAGGCTGTTGGAGTGCAGATAGCGTAAAGCGGATTAAGTTTCCCCCTTTTGTTACTTCTTACCGGCAATCTTAAATTGGTCCATGTTGAAGGATCACTTAAGGCACCAGAATGGATGTAAACTAGTGGTATACTGGAAGGCCTCAACTCATCCCAGTCCACAGTCCCATCATTGTCTGAATGGCATCTGGAGTGAAACAGGCAAACTCACAGACAGACTGGGAAACTTGATCAATCAATGCAGAGACGGTTCATAGGCTCAGTGGGATATTTGTGTGATTTAAACAGCTGTCTATGCAGATTTAGCTTCACTAAACGGGACAGAAATAGACTTGAAGCGTTAAAAAAAGTGGGGGATCTCTGTGAGATGCGCCAGTGTAAATTGATACTGTATTAAAATGGAAGTTGGTGGTCTATCTGTTCATCAAAAACACTTCTAAACACTTCGCTTTCAGTGGAGATTGGTGGCGTTGCCGGGTTTTTCATTCGTTTTCCTTGTCCTTCACACTCTACACTGAGAAGTCAAAATAGTTTGTATACTGTATTGTATACAGTATAAATCACACGTAAACAAAACATTATTATAGTGATTTCATCTACAGTACATCGGCCAGGTGTACCTTATGTTAAGTCCTGTCTGCTAGGTCTGTTTCTGTTTCCTGAGCTGTCAACTGCCACTAATTATAGTTGGTCCCTCAGTGAGAAAGACAGGCCTCAAATCCTCGCAGCTAAACTGAGAGGGGTCATTTCCATTTTGACAGTGGTATGCCCATGTGACAGTTGGATCATGTTGAGCAATAGGCCGCTGACGGTTGTTCACTGGGGGAGATGTTCTCAGCTCCGTTGTGCAAGAGTCTGGACAGCACCTGGGCACACAACCACCTCCTCATACGAGGTTGTTTACAGCAGCTGCTAAATGAAATGACCGGTCTTTTGTGGAGCCAAGTTGCACAGGTTTGTGTAGCTCATGGGTTTCACAGATCAGATATGCTTATGAACATGTAAACATTTTTTATCATTATCCCGATATTCAACGACGTTATCGCATATTTTCCTCATGTCGTGCAGCCTTACAAAGAATAATTTCTTTCTCTTTTCCCTTTTATTATGACCACTATGAGCTGTTTCTGTGATTATACTGATTAGGCTTATTTCTAATGCAAAACATAATAATAAAAAAACAGGCAAAATCTCCAAATTAGGCTTCAGAACTCGTGTGTAAATTTAATCTGAGAGGACCCTTAATGAACAAAGCAAGATGTCGGTCTCGCAGCTGACTAACACTACAGGTAACTATCCACTTGAGTGGGGTTTAGGCAAGGTTTATTCATGAGGTCATCACCGTAGGTGTGGTAGGAGGATGACCTCAGCCTCCTTGGTCCCCTGCTCGCTTCACGTCGATCCTCAGTCGTTGTTGTTGTTGTCACCACTTCCACAACGGCTTGCAAAAACACGTATTTTCTGTGTAGTCTTGTGATTCACTGGACAAAACATTTTAGTCAAATTAACAACAGTGGCTCGAGAGGCTGCTTGTGAGAGGGTGACATACTGTCTATTAAACAAGCTTGATCAATATACGTTTACATGGGGCTCTTTTACTGCTTGGCTATCTGTTATCTGTAACTCAGCGGTCGATTTAGTAGTAACTAATGGACGGCTACGCCTAACCCTGGAGACGATACCAGTGTGGTTTTCTGTGTGTGTTTTATAATTTGTCCTCTTATTTTGTATATTGTGTACATTTGTGTTCATGGGAGTTTATTTCTGATAGAAATAAGCGATCCAATTAAGCATTAAGCATTAGTAAAGTTTTATCTGAAAAGTGTAGACCTTTTTTTTTCCCACACAAAAAGACTTCAGCAAATCTCAGCTCTACATACTGGGATAATTTGTGTCTGTGAGCGACTCACCACAGACACACCCTCAAGGCTCCCGGCTACTCTCCTTCACACCCCGTCTCTAACCGGAGCATGGAAACGCTGTTGCCATGGTGTCGGTTGAGTTTGTGTCAAAGGAATTGCAAAGAAAACCAAAAAAAAACTTCCCTTGTGGCAGATTAGAGTCAAAGTGACGACATCCTTACCAATCTAACCATCTTATACAGCAAGTGCACGCTCATACAAGGCATTCCCATATTTCTTATGTTTTATTGTGTCAATAGTCCAAGCCCTGTTTGTGCACACCCTGTTTTAAATCACGTCCCCAGATGACGTGCCTCAGTTATATAACTAAACAGGGAGGAGATGGCTGAGTTGACTGCACTAGTCAGACAAACTTTAATTTGAGACAATCCTGATAAGAAGTCAAAAACACATGTTGCTGCCCTCAGCTGAACAGTTAAACAGTTTTTCCACACTGCTGCTTTGACAGCTGTCCTGCACTGCTGATCCAGCACACACACACACACACACACACACACAGCTGACCTGTCCTACTCCTGCTCATAAAAGCTTTTTGACTTTCCGTCAACCTCGTGCTGTACAGTTAGTTCACCTCCTTCTTCATGTCTCTGCCAGTTCTATCCCTTCTGTGGTATTTATCTCTCCTATTTACAAAAGCTTTTCTGTTTGCTCATTTTCTTGTGATATTCTCGAAGCTCTCAGCAGCTGCTTTAAGCCGTTCTTTTTTTCATTTCAAGTAGACCTTAATGCCAAGCGTTGTCTTCCATTTCGTTCTCATCATTTAAGCCCTCCAGACCTTTTTTCTTTTCTTCTTTTCTTTCCACAGTTGAAAAGCCAAGACGGAAAGTCTTCTATTACAATTACATATAACAGTAAATGGAAACAGCATCAGTCACATTGGTTAGAAACGGCACGTCTTCTCTCTTCTTCTGACTTCTTGTTTAAGGACATGAGGATTTGAGGACAGTCTATTTTGGTTGGTCCCTGTGCTGCAGATCCCTTTAGATTGGGCTTTGCCACTTTTTCTAGTGACAGTGTGCTGCCAGAGTTGTTGTGATAGGGCACGTTGTCAACCAGTAACCTCCAGATTGTTTAACACAGAATCCCTGGCTGGGTTCTTATGGACTGCAGCCTACGGCTGGGCAATATATCAATATTATATCGATATATATGCAACTAGATATCGTCTTAGATTTAGGATATCGTCATATCGTAATATGTGTTGTCTTTTCCTGGATTTAAAGGTAAAGTGATGTCATTTTCTGAACTTACCAGACTGTTTTAGCTGTTCTATTATTTGCCTTTACCCACTTAGTCAATAAATCCACATTATTGATGATTATTTATCTATAATCTCATTGGTAAACTATTTTGTAAAAGCACCAATTCTCAACCCTACAATATCGTCGCATAATCGCCATCTGTGTATTTGGTCAAGAATATCCTGATATCTGATTTTCTCCACATCGCCCAGCTCTACTGCACCAGCCGGTGTAGTCTGTGTTACGTCAAGGGGAGAGTTTTGACTTTTCTATGGCAGAGTGCACAGACACAAGAGATGTCAATGTTCTCACAGAAATGTCATAGCATATTCTTTGGTCACAAGAGCACACAGTGGAGCTTGACAGACACATTTTAATCTTGACTCTTGACATTGGGGGTTAGTTTCACCAGGTGAACCGTTGTAATCTGTTGACCCGAGTCTTCTGAAATAGAAAGCAAAGCATGCGTTGTTTCAGAGAGCGCAGTGTCACAGACCTACATGTTGCAGCGTTGTTGACATTCCTCAGTCCATGATCCGTGGATGGCAGCGGAGTGGACATGATGGTATTTCCTAAATAATGCAGGAGGACAGAGTGCAGAGCACGGGGAGGAGGGGGAGAAAGTGGAAGGAGCGATTGGAAAAGAGGAGGCACCTGATATTAAAAGGCTCCCTTCCCGTCACCACCCAGCTGTGTAAACTCACCCAGTCAGAGAGAGAAAGAGAGAGAAACAGAGGGATGGGTAAACAAGTGGACGTTTAGACATTAACCCTTCAAACCACCAAACTATCCCAGTGAGCAGCAGCCTGTCCAGAGTCTGATGACTGAGACCATGGACTCTGTAGACTGGAGCCTTTGACTGCTGCTCTGCTGCGTTTCACAGAGAATTGCATTGTGCTCTGTGCGAGTTTATTGAATGCCGTGTATTGTTACGTGTGTGTGTGTGTCTCCCGGCTGATGATGCAGAAACTCTATCAGGCCCACACTCAGTACTCGGTTTAAGAGACTCGACCAGACTGCCAGCACACTGTAGAGCTTTCATAAAAGTGCCGGCTATGAGCAGACACTGCTGCCGTTGTCGTCAAACACTGGGATAGGCAACAGGCTTTGTCGGGGTCTTTTATTGGTTACACTGTATAGTGTAGTATGCTAACATACTGGCCATGCCGAACAATGAATGCTAAGTTTTAAGTAGTTGGTTTCCTTCCCACAAGTGCAGCATTTTGACCTCCATAATTCGCCAATCTGCTTACCACTGACATCTTTCAGGCTGCATACTTAGTTGTTTATTCCACTAATCAGTCATTGCTATTATTATTCTTGATTGAGTAAGAAATGCAAAAGATGATAAGTTGTGGTTATCTTTAAGGGTATAACTGATGGTCGTCATTACTATAGTTATAACTGGACAAGAAAACTAAAATCTCTGGCGTCACATGGATCTTCACAAACGAGCACTACATTTTCAGAGATCCTTCTGCATGACTGAATCCATCTGTGGAAGGAACATAACACTGGATTGTGTTTTGACTGACATTTTAATAACTGATCTGTTGGTCAAATAATCCCATTAAAGGAACATTGTTTTTACATTTGTAGGCGTTGGTGGTGTACACTGATCTGTGATAAAGTAGAGGCATAAATAAAGAAATGATGTGACATTTCAGACTAATATGCAATGACTCTATAGTGGTGCAACAGAATAAATAGACAACCACTGATTATATTGAGAGTTTCCAATGTAATACAGAATTTTCACATGATCACTGCTCACATTTCTTTGTCATATTTTCTGTTCAAACAAAACAAATGCCTGGCTTATCTTAGTCGTCTTCTAACTCTCTTTGTACAAAGTTGTGGATCTTCAGACTAGAACGTTCTTTTGTCTGTTCTAATGCAGAGTAATCAGTCAAAGAGTGATTGAGGATTTGCAGTGCAGGCCCCAAAACTGTAGAATAAACTGCCTGGAGACTTAGCTTTCTTTTGAAGGCATAAAAAAAAAAAACCTTGATTAATTACCAAATATGTAATGTGTTGTGTTCTAATGTTATGTGGACTGTCTGATATTTTGGTTCTGTTCTGTGACTCTGCAGCCAACAAGCGCAGGAGCCTGTATGGAAGTCCCTACAACCAGCAGGGTTATGGAAGCCCGTATAGCACAAACGCAGCCAACAGCCCTTACAGCAGTGGCTTCAACTCCCCCTCCTCAACCCCCAGCAAAATGCCTACTGTCAGACAGCAACTAATGCTTGGGAACGCAGGTATGGGTCTCTCTATAGTTACGATACCATACGACTTTATTGTCAGCCAAGGCTGAAATTCTTTGTGCATCCCTAGGTAGCTCGTAAACAAAAGAGGACATACACATACATATAAGCATGTCCCTCCAGAAAAACGTGATTATGCGATCGCAGAATTCAATGCATAATCAGCCAAAGTCCGCATATTTATGCGGGGGGGGCCGCATTTTTTCAAATACGCCGCACTTTCGCCGCATAAATTGCCGATTTCCGCGCAAAATATGCGGGGCTTGCATGATTTTATAATCCCCGCATTTTCGTGGCAAAAAAGTCACATATATCTCAGCAGAAAGATGAAAAATGTTGCGTTTACTTCACACACGAGCAGCCATTTCCCCCTGTTGCCATGGGAACGTTATGAAGTGACGTAAATTCGCCTAGTGAGAACACGGTGTTGGGGGAATCACTTTGTTTTCTCTTTTTCATCAAACCGCAGTTTTTGCAAGTTCCCGCAATTTTATCTCATAAAACTGCATAAATATCCCGCATATTCCATCGCGTTTTTTAAGAAAACATGCCGCATAATCAAGGATTTTTGCCCGCAAGAATCACAAAAAAACTCTGCGTTTTTCTGGAGGGACTGATGAGCATGCATTGTTCACTAACAATTCCAGCATATCTGTTGATGTTGTTGTTGTTGTTGTCACTTAAGTGTTCACAAATGATTTCCTTGGCAGCACACCAGCGAAACGCAGCGGCAGAGAGGAATCCTCCGGCGGTGAGCCCGCAGTCATCAGTGGACAGCGAGCTGAGCACCTCGGAAATGGACGAGGACTCGGTGGGCTCCTCAAATACCTACAAACTCAATGATGTCACTGATGTCCAGATACTGGCACGCATGCAGGAAGAGAGTATGTACCTTTGCCGTCTCCAGTAGTATTATTGTTCAGTTTTCTGTGTTCCAAACAGCTTTTTTTCTGACTTTACATCTGCCACATACTATATATTCTTTGCAAATTTTGCACTCAACCCAACGTCATCATCATGACTTTAAGTAAACATACACGCCACTTTCCTAAAGCCAAGTGGAATGTTATTTGTACGTGCCGTGTTATCGCGAGAACAACGTCACAAGCGTGGAAAAACAAAAAGGGTTAGGGTTAGGAAAAGAATATTGGGGAATGCTTTAGGAAAACGAAAAAACGACAAAACCACGAGGGCTGACATACGTCACACGCTTATGAAAACATTAAATGGTCGAGTTTAGGAAAAGAACATCGGGGAAGGCTTTCTTTAAAAAAAAACACACACACAACTGACAAACGCCACACGATCTCCGCTCTCCCGGGTGAAAGTCCTGAGTCTTACCCATCCGCCACCCCAACCAACCTCCTCACGCACTCTTTCGTCCTTATATACTAGTCACCACGGCAACGCAATAGCAACATAATGTAATGTGTTAATTTGTATGTATACATTTGTTTTTCTGTATTTGTTTTAGGGCTGGGAAAAAATCGATTTGATTTAAAAATCGAGTTGGTCTGTCAAATCGATTCATATTTTCAAAAAAAATGATTTTTTTTAGGTTTTATTATCTCAATCCAAATACAGTATAAATAATTTGGATGTTTAACAATCTTTGTCGCACACTGCACAGTGACTCTTCAGTTAGAGAAATTTTGTTTGTTGATGCACTTTAATTAAATACAATAAATATATGTTTTTAAAATATATTTACAGTTCGCAGTTATTTTGTTTTAAATGGAAGGGGGGGGGGGGGGGAAATCGAATCATAAATCGAGTTTTTTATGAAATAATCGCAGATTTCTTTTGGGGAAAAAAATCGCCCAGCTCTAATTTGTTTATTTCATATTAATGTTTAATACATCTGTTTGTTCATGTATGTACTTTTCACCAAGGCAAGTTCCACATAAGTGTACTTATTGTGGCAATAAAACCTTTTCTGATTTCTAAAGTGTGTTGTAACTGAGTGTATCCCTGTTTGTCAGGTTTGAGACAAGATTACGCCGCAACAGCATCCAGGCGGAGCTCAGGTTCGTCCTGCCACTCGCTGCGGCGCAGCACCTTCAGCGACCAGGAGTTAGATGCACACAGTCTGGAGGACGACGAGGAGGCGGTGCACCCGGCCTTCCACCTGCCCTCCAGCCGCTTCAGCCCCTCCCCTCGACACTCTCCCCGCGCCTCCCCCAGGAATTCTCCCCGCTCTCGCTCCCCTGCCCGCTCGATTGACTACAGCCACAGCCGCGGCTCGCCTCAGCCCATCATCAGCCGCCTGCAGCAGCCTCGCCACTCGCTGCAGGGCCACGGGCACGACCTGCAGACCAATGTGGTGAAGAACGAAGGTAAGCAGAGATAGCAGAGGCGGACGGCGTGTTGGACATCAGCGGTCCGTCGTTTGATTCTGGACGCCGTCATTCTGCCTGAGCTAACTCTCTACTTGTTTGTTGCTGCTGTAGAAAAGCTGCGTCGTAGTCTTCCCAACCTCACGCGCTCCTCAGCGGCGACGGCCCAGGTTCCAGAGCCCGTCAAGAACAGCCGCAGCTGCGAGTCCAACCTGCAAATGCAGAACGGTGGCTCTCCTCGACACCAGAGCCAGTCTGCCAGTGAGTATTGTGACAGACTTAAAGGAACACGCCGACTTATTGGGACATTAGCTTATTCACCGTAACCCCGACAGTTAGACAAGTCCATACATACCCTTCTCATCTCCGTGCGTGTCGTAACTGTCTGACGGCTCCACAGTTAGCTTAGCCTAGCACAGATCCTGGAGGTAACCGGTTCCATCTAGCCTAGCTTAGCACAGATCCTGGAGGTAACCGGCTCCATCTAGCCTAGCTTAGCACAGATCCTGGAGGTAACCGGCTCCATCTAGCCTAGCTTAGCACAGATCCTGGAGGTAACCGGCTCCATCTAGCCTAGCTTAGCACAGATCCTGGAGGTAACCGGCTCCATCTAGCCTAGCTTAGCACAGATCCTGGAGGTAACCGGCTCCATCTAGCCTAGCTTAGCACAGATCCTGGAGGTAACCGGCTCCAACTAGCCTAGCTTAGCACAGATCCTGGAGGTAACCGGCTCCATCTAGCCTAGCTTAGCACAGATCCTGGAGGTAACCGGTTCCATCTAGCCTAGCTTAGCACAGATCCTGGAGGTAACCGGCTCCATCTAGCCTAGCTTAGCACAGATCCTGGAGGTAACTGGCTCCATCTAGCCTAGTTTAGCACAGATCCTGGAGGTAACCGGCTCCATCTAGTCTAGCTTAGCACAGATCCTGGAGGTAACCGGCTCCATCTAGCCTAGCTTAGCACAGATCCTGGAGGTAACCGGCTCCAACTAGCCTAGCTTAGCACAGATCCTGGAGGTAACCGGCTCCATCTAGCCTAGCTTAGCACAGATCCTGGAGGTAACCGGCTCCATCTAGCCTAGCTTAGCACAGATCCTGGAGGTAACCGGCTCCAACTAGCCGGTTTCTATTTCCATGTTGTGATTTGTATAGTCACAGCGTGTACAAATAACAACGTCACATGAGACACAGACATCTTCTAACTGCATATAAACTGGGAACTATATTCTCAGAAAGGGAAGCAGTGCTACTTGGGCAGAGTGATATGCTTGCAGCTCTGCTCAGAGCTGTAAGCATATCACTTGTTGCCGTTATTTTGTCACTTACTCGGAGCAGTAGGCTAGATGGAGCCGGTTACCTCCAGGATCTGTGCTAAGCTAGGCTACCGGTGGAGCCGTCAGACAGAGTTACGACACGCACGGAGATGAGAAGGGTTTGTACCAACTTGTCTAACTGTCGGGGTTACGGTGAATAAGCTAATGTCCCAATAGGTCGGCGTGTTCCTTTAAACATGTCATACTTGTCAAACACACAAGCCCTCCAAAGTTGCCAATGATTCATTATTCTTTACATTGCAGCAGCTACCAGACTCAGATTGTCATTGTTAATATCACTGTGTTGTCAGCTGACATTTTAATATTTGTTTTGTTCTCCAAGTACACTGAACATCTGGAAACACGACAGGCTGTGTTATGTCTTGTTAGTCATTGTGCGAGTGGGAATTCTCCAACTGTCTCTGGCTGCCCCTCCCAGTATACACCGACTGGGCTGCTTTGTGGTGACATGGCTTTGGTGTTTAGGGATCCTCTTTGTTTTTGATCACTTTCAGTCACAATATCTTTTGTTCACACGCTTCCTTCCTCTTTTTTGCCTTGGCATAACTTTCACTTCAAAAGAAACACGCTGTCATCCTGCAGAATTGGAGCATGGCGCCAGCAACGCTGAGAATCCAGAGCGACTCCTGCTATCAGTGACGCTAACGTAGTTTTACATTTCGTGTTCAAGGGATTTATGCTCTTTAAGAGTTTAGAATCACACTTCTGTGGGTTAGCACTATCCATTTGATGTAATCCTGTAATGGGAGTTGTCCTTAATCCAGAAACAGTAATCCCTCTCTTTTACAAGAGGCAGGGGTCAAAGGGCAGGGTTCAGCTTGTTAAACGTGTCGTGACTATCCTGTCTTAAGCAGCCCTCTGAGGGCCAGGGTGTTCATGTGGCCTTTTAATACATTACAGCAGATATTTTTCTGCACTTTAATTGTACATTTCAACTTACAAATATGTAATTCTACAGTTGAAACGTACTGGGCATTTGAGACATCTAAATATCTGCCTTCCTCGCTGACTTCTCTTCACTGTAAAGCATGTGTAACCAAAACCAGCCTCCATTTCTCTGTCTTGTGGCACTTTGCTGCTCCTCCACCTGCAAGAATCTGCCTATGAATGTTTGGCTGTAGCGCCCCCTAGTGGCCTCAAACTGCAACTCAGGCTTCTATGGCCACCACTGCCTCAAAGCCCCCTTTTTTTTCCCAGTCACGCTGTGAGTCTCGGGCAGAATGAAGTCTGAAATGTCCCTGTTTTTCCAGCAGCAGATCACCTCCCGAGATACTCTGCACCTTCTCGCTCCTCCCCGAAACCCAAACAGCACCTCCAAAGCCCAACTGCCCTGCGAGGTAACAGCCTGCTCCTAAGCCAGCTGGAGGCTGTGAGATTGCTCTCACACACAGCCATATGCACAATGTATTATATACTACAGTTGTCTGTGTACTGAAGGTATAGACTACTGGTGCACACGGAGTGTTAGTGATGAAATAGCTGTACTGTATGGAGCTTGAAAGGGATTTGAGGAAGGTGCATTAAATTACTAGGTGGCAGCTTGCCATTTCATACTCTGAGACTGTGAGGTAACTCTGAATGCAGGTTTAGCCTCCGTTTTTGTTGCTTTCTTTGTGAGGAAAAAAAAGAAGGAGAGAGGTTGAGCAGGGCATTTATTGGCAGAGACGAGCTGGAGATTATAACCCCCACAGGTACGCCGCCATACTGAAAGGATTAACCGGGAAGCTGATTCACATGAGGATTGTACTGACATGCGTCTCTTTAAATATAAAATTGATCGTAAATATAAAAACAGTGATTCTGTGCTGTTGCTGGTCCATGGCTGACAATTACAATCGCATTACTGTGACTCGGATCAAAAGTAAACGTGTCATTCATGTGTTCATCGTTGACGGCCGTGATCGTAACACGGATTCAGTTACACCAAGTTTTTTGTCCTTCCTGTTTTCCTTGCATCATAAACAAATAGCACCCCCCCCCCCCCAAAAAAATACAGAGCCACCAGGGGGAGGTGGGTAAACTTCAGAGAAAGAAGTCAGAATTTCTGGTCGCCCGGGTAGATCAGTTGGTAGAGCGCACGGCGCATGCCCATATATAGAGGTTTACTCCTCGACGCAGCGGGCCCGGGGTTCGTCTCCGACCTGCGGCCCTTTGCTGCATGTCGTGTCCCCCCCCCCCCCCTTCTCTCCCCTTTCATATCTTCAGCTTCCTCTTAATATAAAGGCTGAAAATGCCCCCAAAAAAATCATCAAAAAAAAAAAAAAAAAAGATCAAAAGTTTTAAATTTGCGAGAAAAAATTCAGAGATAAAAATTGTGTTTTTTGGTCAAGGAACCACATCGCTTAACTTTGCAAGGTTGGATCAACCTCATCACGCCAGCCGCCGCCTGCTGCGTATCAGACTGATCTCCTGAAATGGCGTATGTATGACACGCCAATTCCTATGGCATTATTTGCGTGTTATTAAGACGCATACTCGCTTTTTTCTATGCCGTTTGACGTCCATTGACCTACATTATGTTACTATTGCGTAGCCATGGTGACTAGTATGTAAGGACGAAAGTCTGCGTAAGGATGTTGGTGGTGAGCGGAGATCGCGTCCCGCATGTGGCACTTGTCAATTTTTCTTTTTCACGCGTGACGTTCTCGCGATAGCACGGCACGTGCCGTGTATGTTTACATCCGCTGCATACAGCGTAGACATACACGCAGATAGCTCAAAATGCGTACAGATAACACGCCGCTTGGCGTATGTTTACACAAAGTCATGATGCCAGGTTGTGCGTATTATGACTGTAGTGGAAGGCCTAATGGAGTTATGCTTTGCACGAAGGAAACACTTGTGATTTTAGCCCAGAATCACTATTAAACTATATTCGATATTATCACAAGCATTCAGGCATTGACGAGACATTACCGTGAATTGGGCTTATTCAGAACAAAACGACATACAGATTTGGATGAGGTTATATAGCTTTTGTGCATCAGGAACTACAACGCAATGGACAGATGCAAAGATCTCACTGGTTACATCGTTCCCTGTTTACCGGTGTATCTGTGGTGTGATGAGGTTGATCCAACATGCAAAGTAAATCGATGTGGTCCCTTTTTTTTAGCCCAGACAGGACAGCTGCAGACAGGAAAGCAAGGGGGGGGGGGGGGGTGGGGAGAGAGAGAGAGAGAGAGAGAGAGAGAGAGATGCAGCAAATGGCCCCAGGTTGGACTCAAACCCTGAGCCGCTACGTCGAGGACTGCGTCTCTGCATGAGGCAATGAGCTACCCAGGCGCCCCGCAATGTAGTTCCTTGATTAGAAAAACTAGTTTAACTACACACTATTCTAGGTTTTCCTCATAAATTTGTGACTTTAATCTCACAATTTCTGATATTGTCTCGCAAATGTATGACTTGATTCTCTCAGGGAATATTCAAAAAAGAATTCTCACAAATTTGAGTATTTATTGCTGTGAATTTACCACTTTATTCTCAGAATATCCGAGTTTTTTTCTCTCATACATTTACAACTTTAATCTGATTGATGAGCTTTTTCTCTGAATAACCCCCCCTCTGTAAAAAAAAACCTACTTATGTGTCACAAATGTAGCTCTATTGACTCCCTTGTCTTTGTACAAGTTATTTCTAATATTTTAAAATAATTCCCATTTTTGTCTACGATGTAAACGGTCCATATTATATACACTCATTTGCCTGCTAATTAGGTACAGGTGTTTCTATTATTTTGTCCACCCCATTTATGTCAATGAGAGTAGGCTAAATAACCTCTCTGTATACAATACAGTTAAACAGCACCATGAACTACGTATATCCTCCGAAATGACCACATAGTTGCCTCTAAAACTGAACGTAACCTTCATGTGTTGTTACTGCATTAGTTTTATTTATTTATTTATTTATTTATTTATATATATATATATATATATATATATATATATATATATATATATGTGTGTGTGTGTTTTGAAATGGTGACTGATGAATTCCAGGTTGCAGCAAAAAACATGGTTGCAATTAGAGCTGGGCAATATATCGATATATCGATATCATGATATGAGACTAGATATCGTCTTAGATTTTAGATATTGTAATATCGTAATATGGCATAAGTGTGTTTTCCTGGTTTTAAAGGCTGCATTACAGTAACGTTATGTCATTTTCTGAACTAACCAGACTGTTGTAACTGTTGTATTATTTGCCTTTAACCATTTAGTCATTATATCCACATTACTGATGATTATTTATCTAAAAACTCATTGTGTAAATATTTTGTGAAAGCACCAATAGTCAACCCTACGATATCGTTGCGGTATCGATATCGAGGTACATGGTCAAAAATATCGTGATATTTGATTTTCTCCACATAGCCCAGCCCTAGTTGCAATGATGTCCTTCGTATATTATGTGATGTGTATCGTAACCTCCGCTCCAGTAGACTCATCCACGTGTTACAGAATCACCAAAAGGCGACATTTCATTTGTAACTGCAGAATGTCCGTCATCGGGCGGCTGACTCCCTCGCTGTCCCGTCGCTGTCCGCTGCTACACCTGCAGGGACGCATGACATTAAAAGGTTACTTGCCACATGGCAAGTAGGACTGTTGCTCATATTGTACACGGGCCATGTGATGTCAGTTTGTTAACCCCCGTGTTGTCCTCCCGGATTAAGTCTCTTTTTCAAAGCTTTCGTTTCGGTTTTCTGTGCCTTTTTTTTCTTCGCCGCCAGATTCACCACTAACTGGAATTCATGACCAGTAAACCTCATTTATATGACATTATACCTATTTTTTCAATTAAAAAAAGCTGAAATTATGAATTATTTTGACTGATAGTTAAAGTTAGAGGAACATTTGTTGAGAGAGTCACAGATTCTCTCAACAAACTTTAGTCAGGATACCGTTTTGAAAACAATAAAATATTTTCCCTCCAAATGCTATAAAATTGTAGTCTGACTATCAGCAGACTGATGCTCCATCTTGTAAGAGTGAACATCAGTCTGGGGAGTCTGCTCTGTGTTTTCTCTGCACAAGAGGCGGGACCAACGGGCGTAGTTCACATGACTCTGTACGCCATTGGATAGTCCTTCAACCAATCAGAGCAACGATCCGGGTGACGTAGCAGCGACGGCGGCATCGATGGGTCGCTGCGCTTCGGTGGCCGCCGTGTTGAATGTAAACAAGAAGCTGCTCGGTCGCTTCTCTATCGTCATCGTGTTAAACCAGCCAATAGCGCGCCAAGGTGGATAAGCCAGTTTGTGATTGGTTCCCACAAAATTGTAACGGAAGCAGGAGAGATAAACGTGCAGGTTTCCAGCCTGAGCTGCAGGGAGACATCACATCACCGGCAGATCTGGCGGAGTTTACAGAGTCTAAACAATTGAATAAAAAACACCCAAAATTAAAAGTAGTGAACTTATCATTAATTATACTTTATAAAGAGCGTTTCTATGGAGTCATCCGAGTCATATTGAGCAATCCGCTTGAAAGAAACCCATATTATTGACGCAGAAACTTTGAAAACGGGTCAAATTTGACCCGAGGACAACAGGAGGGTTAAGAAATCAAAGCGGCGGTAAGAGAGCCCACATTAAAGTCCATCCTCAGCACCTTCCTCCCAGCTCTGAATTAAGGCCTGTCTCTGTTGTCTTCGTCTTTGTCTAGTCCCACTCTCCTGTTGCTTTGGAGAAGAAGGTGATTTTAGTGAGTATTCACTGAGGGTTTCCACATTTTTAAATATTGTGATTGTGGTTCCACGCTGTGGTTGTATTGATGTCGTGCTATATTATGTGCTTCTGGTTTTCACTAGTATGTATATGTGTGCGTGCCGCCTCATTCCGTCAACACATTATCAATAAGATGAGTTAAGTAGCTTTTCTGGTATTTTTTTTTTTAATCTGTTTATTTAATAGTTTATAAACTATCATAAACAGGTTTGACTTCATTTGTGATGGCTGTGGTTTAAAAAAAGAGACAGATGCTTTTTGTTGCATGGAACATTGAACAGTCAAACACAAAATTTATCACAAAAGCTAAAGTTATGATAATTAAAAACAACAATTCCAATAAAAAATATCAGTACTTTCCTGTAAACTGACACTACGTGTTACTGCTTCTACCATCATGTTAAATAAAGTAACATTAACATCCACTGATAATAGGACATTTCTGTAAACAATCTGTGATATGTAACATTATTCCAGCATGTATCTTATAAAAGAAACAAGAAATATAATAATAATAATAGAGGAATAGAAAATGTTACATCAAAAATTCAACTAAACATTGCACAGTCGATTAATCACAGTCTTTCAAATCTCGATTTCGATTTGAAAGCAATTAATCGTTCAGCCCTAGTTTTTTGTTAAACCATATGTTAATTGATAATCATGTTGTATCTCATGACTTCATCGTTAAACTGCGTACAGACTGAAAGCGTATTATCTATAACAGGGTACCCGCAGACTCTTAAAAGTCTTACAAATGTCTTAAATATATTAGAAAAATAAGGCTTTAAAAGTCTTACATTATCTTTAGAAAGTCTTACATTTTGTTCACAAAGGTCTAACATTTGTATTGTATTTTCATAAGATTAAATAACTCCATTGTTTCGTCACAAAGCATGTATATATGTATTAAGTACTACTAAGAAAATGTTATATTAAGTTCAAGTACTTGGTAAACTATTTTTATAGCCTAAAATCTGATATTCCATTATATGCTACATACTTTTTGCCAGTATGTTCATGCAGTTGGCATTAAATTTCATTCTAAATGGTATTAAAAAGTCTTAAATTGAACTGGGGGTACCTTGTTTAAACACCGTCTAACTGAATCCAGGTAACCCTGACTGTATTCCTGCTCTGCCTGTCTTCAGTCCCCTCTCCCAGTAAGTTGAGAACTCCAGTCACCCCGTCCCCACTAGCCTTGAGGCAACCAGTAAAGGCCACATCCAACCCCGGCTCTGCCACCTCCACCCCCACCCGCTCCCTGGCTTCTCCCCGCAGCGGCCTGCCCCGACCCAGTGCTTCTGCGGGAGGGGGGATCCCTCTGCCTCGCAGCAAGTTGGCCCAACCTGTGCGCAGGTATGTACACAACGACATCACAACATCTTGCACTTCTGCTAATGGATAGCTGGTGGATGTTGCTGTATACTTCATTTAACCGACACTTACCTGAGTCTTTCTGTGTGTGTGTGTGTGTGTGTGTGTGTGTGTGTGTGTGTGTGTGTGTGTGTGTGTGTGTGTGTGTGTGTGTGTGTGTGTGTGTGTGTGTGTGTGTGTGTGTGTGTGTGTGTGTGTGTGTGTGTTTTCCTCACCTTCTCAGATCTCTTCCTGCTCCTCGGACTTACAGCGGCGCAGGTGACAACTGGAGAGAAGGTTGTTACTGAAACGGGCCAGCAGGGGGCTCTCCAATCAAACTATCAACACAAGGAGGCAGACATTACAACAAGGCACTTTATCTACCTAGATATCTTTTACAGTGAAGAGAGTCCCTGTGTCAAAAAGAAAAAAGAAAAAATAGGAGTCAGAATTTAAAATAAAGAGAGGTCCATATCGCGTCATGTTCCTCTGTGGGGTCTGGCTCTGGAGGGGTCTGGCTCTGGAGGGGTCAGGCATGCAGTGCAGACAGCCCAGAAAATGCCAAAGAAACCCGGCCGACTCCAGCTCTGCCAGCAGAGGACTCATCACCTGCCTTGGTTTGACTGCAGTCATCTGTCAGACAGTCCATATCACTTCATTGGCCAGCTTCCCTCCCACTCCTCTTCCCTGCTCTTCTTTCCCTTCCCTCAGGTTGAAATGTTTCCACGCATTTCTCTCTTTATGCTCTGTGTTTAACAGATGTCTGAGCGATCTCTATGATGATGCCGTGCAGGTGAAATGTCCCGTAATGTTAGAGAATTGTTGATTGTCTTGCAACAGTGAAAGCACCTCTGTGTGGGTATGACATTTAATCTTTCCTCTTGTGAAATCAGCCAGAATGTATGCACAAGTTTTGTTTTGGAAAATATTTATTCAAATTATTTAAGAAATGTATGTCCAAACATCCATATCAGTATTTTGTTTTAAAGATTTTAATTAGTTAAAAATGTACATTTTGAACCTCAACTGCAAGCTACGTCTCCAAAGCCTTTTATTGTTTGTGTCAAATCAGGACTTGGTGATAAAGCCTCAGTTCTGACTTGTACCACAGTTTGCCAAGATTATACTTCTCCATTACAGTGCTGAGATTGTTCAGTTTAAGAACAGCTTGATATAAGGTCGGAGTTATATCTGAAACAAAGAAACCTGAGCTCCCCGTTCACCCATTCAGCCAATTAAAAAGGGGAACTATGCAGTTTTTTTTAGCTTAATGTACCTTAACTGAACAGCTTCGGAGTCATTGTGATGGTTATGTGACTTTTTTCTGGTTGAATGGTGGTCGTCTCGCTCCCCCCTAGCGCCTGTGAGATGAAAAACCACCCTTGCAACTTTCGGCAGGAGCGTCAGGAAGTACGGCGTGATATCAGGTCTTGCGGCTGAGCCGGCAAAAAAAGAAGCAGAAAGCTAGGAAAGCATCGTGGGAGGAAGAGAGGAAGAGGAAACGGCAGACTGACCGAGAGAGTTTTTACATAGTGATGCCAAATATCTATTCTGAAGCTGTAGGAGGAGCTCTATAGAGAAACTTGCGAGCAAAAAGCGAGAAATTGCCAAAACTGCATAGCGCCCCCTTTAAACCAAGAAAACTTTGATGTGGTCCATTAAATTCCCATAACAGATTTCTGTCAGCGTAAATCACTCATGCAATGAAAAACATGAAATAAGAAAACAATACGTTTTGCTGGCTTTTGCCTCTCGTGCTATAGAAACGAATGGGAAGGTGTGCCAGTGTTTGGTCATTGGTGTGGTGGCTGTTAAGGAACTAGTGCCTATAATTTAAAGTTCCACTTGAGTTTGAACATCATGTTTTGTTTGTTTATCATTTTGTGCCAATTTTCTGGGTTTCCCAATATTTGCATTTCTGCTTGATTGATTTGCTTGCCTGTTTGTATTATTTTTGTAATTTAATGAATACATTTATAATTGCTTTAAACAAAAAAAATGCGCCTTCATATTTATAATTAACTACTCATTCTGTAAATGAAACTATTTATTAAAGAGAGGTGCCTATGTCAAAGCTCAGATTAAGTGGGAAGCTCGAACGAATGTTCAAGAAGACATACCACACCTTTTGTGTGAAGGTTTTTGTTATTGAACTTTTTTTTATATATCCACAAACATGACATTCAGTTTCCCTGTGTAAAGTCACATTTCAAATTAAAGCTGAAAAGTTGTTCTCTCTTTTTGCACTTTTTGGATCCTCTGCATGTTTAAGAACAAAACACGGTTTGGATTACTGCGAGACAACCGCAGCCGTCAGCACACACTATACTTATATAAAGATAATAAGATAAATATAAAAGATAAAACAACAAATACAATTTAGGGACTACAAATCTAATTCAAGCTGTAGGCTAATCATTTAGCACAGGGGCGTCAAACTCAACTTCCCAGAGGGCCACACTGGAAAATAAGAATCACATCAAGGGCCAGACATGTTTAGTTTATTGACATGCTTTTATTTAATCAAAAAAGTCAAATATCTTTGACTGTATTATTGCACGTGTCATATAGTCTTCTCACTTACAGTTTGGTCGACATAAAGTCCTAAAGAAGTCAGAAAAAAGGTCCTCAGCCATCATAAAAATAAAACAGCCAGAAAAAGTGACAAAAACATCAGAAAAAGTGACGAAAACGTCAGAAAAGTGACAAACACGTCGGAAAAAGTGACGAAAACGTCGGAAAAAGTGACGAAAACGTCGGAAAAAGTGACATAAACGTCGGAAAAAGTGACAAAAACGTCGGAAAAAGTGACAAAAGGATAAAATCTGGGTGAGGGAAAGTGAAAGAGCAGCTCTTGTCCCTCCCTCATTCATTACCACCACTGAGGTGCCCCTGAGCAAGGCACTTAAAGCGTAAGTCTCGCCAAAATGCAACCTGCGGTGTTTTTGTGAATGTACGTGAGTCCAACTTTAGTTTAAAAGCATATTTAGGACGGAAGCGCCACTTTTAAGATTCACCATATTCTTGTTTTTGGGTCAAATGTCCTTTTGAATGGGAGAGCTAGGGGCACTTTTATGCTAGCCTCAAAATATCTATTTTTAACCACTAAGAAGACTCGACACAACATGAGACTTTGCTCCGAGTATCTCCAGGAGCTCTACACATTAACTCAGCATTGAGAACATTCTTAATGTACACAGTTTACTAAAAAAAAAAAAAGGTTTCAACAACTCACCGTAGCTCTTGCCGGTCGCCGTCCATCTCGCCAGTCAAAAAGAGTCTGTGAACACAAACAATGTTCTCAATGCTGAGTTCATGTGTAGAGAAATATTCTGTGAAAGCACCAACAGTCAACACTACAATATCGTCGCAATATCGACATTGAGGTATTTGGTCAAGAATATCGTGATATCTGATTTTCTCCATTTCGCCCAGCCCTGGTTAGATTACTGTTGTTGTTTTTTTAAAGATAATGTTTTGGGCCTTTAATTTGACAGGACAGCTAGGTGAGAAATGGGAGAGAGAGAGAAGGGGGGGAAGACATGCAGGAAATCATCACAGGTCGGATTCTAACCCTGGACCTTCTGCATCAAGACATAAACCTTAGTACATATGTGCACCTGCTCTACCCACTGATCCAACCCGGCCACAAGTTATATTACTGTTTAAACTACTCTAGAAGTCTTGACAGCGTATCTTTCACTTAGTGTAAAAAGCAGACGGAGTCAGAGTCATATGTGGGCAGAATGAACTGTAGCAGACACTTTTTACACATTATAATGACAATTTTATATCTTTTCTGTGCTGGGACCTTCCAGCTAATTTTATTTTTTTTTTTTATTTAGCAATGAAATGCATGTTGAACAGAATTACTAACTTCAGCTGATTTATCGTGCAGCTGCAGCATTACCCCAAATGTGTCCGTACACTTCACAGATTAAAGTAAAACACCAGACACACCTGATAACAGGGATGTCTGTTTCAGTGGTTTACAGTGAAGCTTTAAGGGGAGGATGACGCATTATGTATTCCGTACACATAGTTGTTGCATTACGTACCAGGAGTCACCCATTGGTTAATGGGGGACACGGTGTGTCTCCGGCAAGGGGGGAGGAGGCCGATGAAGGCCTGAGTCACTGATGGGTGCTGTCCTGTCCCACTCTCTGTGACGTCAGTGCATTTGTTTCCTCTGGACGCTCACTCAGCTTCCTCTGTGTGCGGCACCGCGGCTTGATATGCAGGAGTTTCACTCAGAGGATCAGATTTCTTTGGGCTGCAGACCCCAAACAGCAAAGCTCCTAAACACGGGCGAGGTGATGCTGCACTGAGTCCGTCCGATGCATTATTGTGGGCAGCCAACTGTCACAGCAGCAGCTACCACGATATGTTACAAATAAGTTGTCTGACCTACACAAGAGAGAATCAGAAGATAAAATAATATTGGGATGTTTTCAGAAACTGATGGACGATCAAAAAGAGGCTGTGGGATCTGTTCTGCATGTAAGGGTTAATTGAAGGAGTGTAAAGTAACTAAATGTGTTACTGTATGTAAGTCACTGACTTTAGCTGTATTTCTTTTTGGTAAGACTTGTTATATTTACTCCATAACATTTCGGAGGGGAATACTGTACTATTTATCATGTCAACTGTCATATACTTTGCAGATTTTAATTTGACATAAAATATTACAATAATGTAAACGACCCACCAATTAATATAGTGGATATACTCACCAGGACCAGCTTGGAGTGTGTGATGCAGTTGATCTCTCCCTGACAACTTAAACATATATTTTTTTAAAGATTTGACTGTTGATCTGTAATAACTCACGCACGTGGTTAAACCATGTATTAAACCAAACATACCATAACGTTTGAGATGAGCTTGTGCGTAATGCGCACCCTTCATGCAAGAAACTGCAGCGTCAACAAAAGATACGGGCCGGCCAGATGTTCACAGTTTGCTGCACTAGTATAAAGATCAGCACACTTTTCATTCATGTAGGCTGCGCTTACTCAACCTCGACAAACAGCTGTATTCATTTCCCATGTGCCTATGTGATGGCCTTTATAATTCTACAGAGAATATGAGAGACAGAACAGACTGTTTTCCTAAATGGGAAACCGTAAATATGTAAGAACTGGATTAGTATTTTGGGGACCTTCCTTATACGGAGAATGAAAGGGCAGCCCGGGCGTTATTGATTGGCCCACCCACTCTCGCAGAAGCTTATCGTGTGCACACTCCCCTCCGGCTGTGTGCGTCTATCGGGGGAGCCAATCCGTGGCAGCATTCTGACTAAGTGAGTCGCTTTAAGACTATCAGTGCCATGGCACCATCACATCCTCCGACCACTGGATCCTCCACGGTTTCTTATTAGTGACCGTGCGCCACTAGGGGAATAATTTTACGCGCGAGCACCTACAGGCACAAACCGACTGTGGCGAGCCTCTGTCCTCCTGTTGCGCCATGGAGAACTCCAGCCTGTTGGGTGGCGACGCACAGAATGCTGGCTTGATAGACTTCCTTATGTCGGACACTTTGGATCAAGTTGTGGCTTTTCCACAGGACACTGCCATGGCTGGATTAGTGGCCGGTAGTGCCATCTTCCTTGAAGGCAGCACCTTCAGGACTGGAGCTGGAGCGGAGTTCATGGCCGCTCCGCCGACGGAATCCCCTCACCTGATGCCTGCCTTTTGGGATTCCCCGCTCAGTCACGGAATCAATGTGTTTGTGGGACTTGTTCTTTGCTTCACTATGCTGGGGCTGGGCTGCACGGTGGATATCAGCCAGCTTGGGCAGCACATCCGCCGACCCATCGGGGTGCTGCTGGCACTGGTGTGTCAGTTTGTTATCATGCCCTTGGTGGCCTTTCTTTTGGCTTTAGCCTTCTCCCTGGATGATGTGGCGGCGATGGCTGTTCTCCTCTGTGGCTGCTGCCCCGGAGGAAACTTATCAAATATCATGTGTCTGCTGGTGCACGGAGAGATGAATCTAAGGTAGATAAACTGTACTCATCTAAAAAAAAATGTAGCGAGTTATTAAGCATGTACAATTAAACTTTACAAAGTTGAACTACGTTTTCCGCGTATTATTTTGCAAATTACGCACCGAAATAACGGGGACTCAAAGTTTGGCATGACTCTAAAGTGCTACATGCGTCCCTAAAGTCAATAAGATGTTTGTCAAACTTAACTAAAATGATTCAACACCGTGACCAAAGACCACATTCATGCTATAACGCTGCGTCTTCGCTATTCTCTCCCCAGCATCATCATGACCATATCTTCCACTCTGCTGGCGCTCGTGCTGATGCCACTGTGCCTGTGGATCTACAGCCGGGCCTGGATCAACACACCTGTGGTCAACCTCATGCCCTTCGGGGCCATCATCCTGACCCTGTGCAGCACTCTCATCCCCATTGGTTTGGGAGTTATGCTGAGGTACCGATACACGCGTGTGGCCGACATTGTTTTAAAGGTAATGTAGGAGTAATTTCTCAAAGTTACCCTTCCACCTAGTCAATAAGCTGAATCAGTTAAATAATTATAATTGTGTGCCATTTAGAACCTGAGTACTTTCGGTTAAGGAGCACCTTTGCGCAAAAGCGCAGTGCGTAATTTCCCTTGCCTGTCATAAGTAGAGGGGGATGCTAAGGGCAGGGACAGTGACATCAGAGACAGAGCTCCTCCCTCCCATTTCTGATTAAATCCACATATGAGGGAGGGTCACATCAGTTACAACAGACAGTAACGTTAGGCAGCAGAGATGCCTTGATTCAGACTCCACCCCTGTTTAAAAAGTCAAGTCAATTTTAATTATATAACTCAGAATCCCTAGAAGGTGTAATGTTGAACATGTTGACACCCTTTATCCCTCAACACTCTCAGCTCACAATAGGGAAAACAAAAAAAACTTTAACAGGAAAAAACTAAGAGGAACCTCAGGCTAGAAAGCTAGAAAGGACTTCCTCCTCTGGGATGCAAAAGGTAGCTGCTATATGTACAGAAACTCCCCCTCATTCTGAAATATTGCATCTTTCCAGGTATCCCTGTGGTCTCTGCTAGTCACCCTCGTGATGCTGTTCATCCTGACTGGAGCGATGCTGGGGCCGGAGCTCCTGTCCACCATCCCGCCCTCGGTCTACGTGGTGGCCGTCCTGATGCCTCTGTGTGGCTACGCTGCAGGCTACGGCCTGGCCATGCTCTTTGAACTGCCGCCCAACAGCTGCAGGTCAGTCTCTCTGGAGACAGGATGCCAGAACGTGCAGCTGTGCACTGCCATCCTAAAACTGGCCTTCCCCCCTCAGCTGATGGGAGGGATGTATATGTTCCCTCTGCTGTACGCCCTGTTCCAAGCAGCAGAGGCTGGCATTTTCATCCTGGCCTACAGGATGTACAGGAAGAAGGTCCTGCACAAACCAGACCCCACTGGGGACAGCGAGGACACGGAAATAACTTACCAAAGGTTTCAGGATGATGAGTACATTGACTCTTCGTACGGTGCCGTAACAGTGAGTGACCCAAACACCATCATGTTGGACCCCTGTCCTCCTGATCCAACTCCTGTTTAATGTGCACATTTTAAATATTACTTCCCTACAAGTGGATTCCTCATTTTGATTGCAATCATTCATAAAGAAAAACTTGGAAAACAGGATGACTATGCAGGGAAAACCAGAATGTTTATCACTGACCTGACTGCTGTAAAAAAGAGGTGCTTTGTGACATAAGCTTCATTTATTCTGTTTGACATTCATGTCTAATATGGGATGAAAACCATGACGTTTTAAAACATTGCTGTGTTACCTATAACGCGTTTAATAGGTAAGTGCCATTCATCAGCTAAGCTTAACTTCAATCTGTGAAAGTGACATTAATCAGTAAACCACACCATCAAAGCAAAACAGCAATTAGTTTCACAAATAAATGTGTGTAAGAGACAGAGAGACGACAATACAGCTGACCAACATATCAGCCATTCATTGCAGTGCCAATCTAGTATCTGTGCTCCACAGACAGAACTAAGTCTGAACAAAATGTATAATATGTGTATATTATAAACAACTGATGTATCAACAAAATAAAATGCGTATAGAAACAAAAAGTAAAACTTGTATAGCCTACCTTCGTCACGTGTCTGCTGTTTTTGGGGAGAGGACGTGCCTCCAGTCTCACACCTGGCCGTAATTAGGCCTAATGGAGAGCTCATGTTGCCCAATCTACTTAAATAGCTACACCTACCAGCCTTGGTTGGTTGAACACAATGGCAACGTATGGTGACGAGCCAGTCGACAGCTATTATTATTCGTCTTACAACCCTTACACGGGCAGATACCCCCGGCCTAAAGACGCGGGGTGGAAATATAAAAGTTACCTGGCCCACTACGGGGACACTTCGGATGCATTCAACAACCACCAGCGCGCCCAGCTGAAGTCTATCTTGGCTCAAATCAACCCTAAACTCACCCCGAGGCTCAGGAAGGCAAACACTAAAGATGTGGCGGTACAGGTCAACCCGAAGAAAGACGCCTCGGTGCAGTGCTCCATCGGCCCGCGGACCCTCCTGGCCATGAAGCGGGACTCCCGGCGCAGAGGGAAGCAGGAGCCCGCGTCGCCCAACATCAGCAGCAGCCCCAAGGTCGCTGTACATTACCCTCGCACCCTCGCCCTGTATTCACCCATTGCCTACAGAAGCATTACCTCCTTCCTGGTCGATGACAACAACAACCAGAGCAGCAGTAAGGAAGCCTCCTGTGGGGAGTCGCAGAACGAAGAGCCGCCCGACTTCGCGGAGAAAAGCGACGGGAAGAAGAGCGAAGATGACCAGGCTGGTGAGAATGGAAAGACCGCGAAGCTCCCAGACCAGCGCAAAGTGCCCAAGTCCAAGAAACAGGTGAAGCGTGACGATGTGCAGCTAACTACAGAGGGGTCAAAGGACAAGGCGCGCGTGCGGTTCCAGGTGAGTTGCATCACGTGCTCAGGTCCTTTACGTGAAGCTGGAGGAGAATCATTGACTGACTGAGCCCCTTTTGTTGATTTACACACGTTAGCTCGTTTAGTTTATATTAACACTTTGTTTTAACAAACATTACTGCTCATGCATAGAAAAAGCCTTTTTGGTAATTATGTCATTGTAACTGCCATAACATTTCCTCACTAAGGGCAGCATGACCTCTCCTTTCTGCATTTTCACTTACTGAAATATTGTGACAAAAGAACACATTTTAAAACTGCACAAGAACTGCATTTTCAAAATGTCCCCCAGAAAGCAATTTGACCAGATTTTGAGTTATTTTCAACTGTCAAAAAGTTAGGGACATTGCATCCTAAAATGGGAGTTAACCATATATTATATGGTTATGTGGTTAAATTAAATTTGAGCTCCCTCCTCAGATGTTGTTCAGGGCCCCTCGAAGCTGCTACAGTGAATAATGAAACCTCCTCAGGAGTTAAGTATTGGGATACAGACGGTCATCTGATTCAGATAATAGAATCCTTGCCTTCAAATAAAATTCACTTTGCAATGCATTTTAATGTGATTAGGATAATGTCCTAAAATTGGTCACCAATTAACTGCCAACTCCAGAAGAGTGACCAGACTCCCATAAATTCCAGTCTTGATGTTTTTGGAGAATATCTGCCGTTGTAGGTACTGAGTTTACTGTGCAAAATCAGAATTTAGGAATACAAGCAAGGCTACATTTATTTAGGCTCATGTTAACTATCAGCCAACATCTGGCTGAATTGTCTGCAAGCTGAGGGTGAGATGAGCCAAACTGAAATTACTGTCAAGATGAACTGAGTTTAAATTGTTTTACCAGATTAGTCTACTAACAATGTTTCCTTTTTTTTATCCATCAGTTTCTGGAACAGAAGTACGGATATTATCACTGCAGAGAATGCAATCTGCGATGGGAGAGTGCCTATGTTTGGTGCGTTCAGGGCACCAACAAGGTGAGCACTTTTCTATGTGTAAAGTAACCCAAATTCAGTCAAGTAAGTTGCCAATAATTGCGTCAAATCAGGGGGCAGCAGTGTAAAGGGCTAACTATTGTATCTGAAGCCTGGACAGATACAATAGGGACATTTTCATCTTTAGGAGAAACTAATGTCCACTTTATTTTGTCAAATGTAATAGGCCTAACATGGCATAACATTTCATGTTCCAGGTTTACTTCAAACAGTTCTGTAGGAAATGCCAAAAGGACTTCAACCCATACCGTGTTGAGGACATCACATGTCACGTAAGCCCTTCTCTCACTTGCTCTGTAAATTTTAAAATGGCCCATGAGCCATGACTTCACCAAAGTCCTCCTCTTTTCATTTCCCCCCCTAGACTTGCAACAAAGCACGCTGTTCCTGTGCAATTACACAACGCCACGTTGACCCCAAGCGGCCCCACCGACAGGATTTGTGCGGCAGGTGCAAAGGCAAGCGGCTCTCCTGCGAAAGCACTTTCAGCTTCAAATACATCATCTAGGAAGCATCTCAGCTGAACTCTGCCCTGTAACAAGAGTACATGTCCTGTGGGGTGCACCTTCAGCCCAGTGCCACAATATTTGCAGATGCAAGAATGGCATTATGGATGTATATTTGATTCAAAACTTTATTTCTTGCCTGTTTTGTGTTGATGAAATTAATGGTAAGCGCCACGCAATTTACAATGTAATAAATGGCTACCTTGCACTCTGTACCGACTCATTCATTTCACTCAAACCATTGACGTCTTGTCAGTAGTAAATAGTAAAAGTAGTAGTAAATTGAGGCAAGGCAACTAAAATACAATATCAATGCTTCAAGTGACAGCAACCTCAGCAAGTGTCTGCTGTAGTTGAGGATGAATAGAGGACAAAGTCATAGTATGTCATGTGATAAACTCATAGTATGTTATATTGAATAAAGTAGTAGTTTCGCGTGTTGAAACAGTGATCAATAAGTAATTAGTATATTGCAAAGTCAGTATAGCGTCCTGTCAAAATAAAGGCCTAAAATGTCAGTGTTGAACAAAGTGAAAGTATATAGTATGTCAAATAAGTATAGCATGCTGAAAAGTGATAGTCAAAGTATGTCAAACAAGTGATAGCTTGTTGAGAGAAATCATTAAAAAAAAATCATAGTTTTGGAAAAAAAAAAATATTAGTCATGGTTTAGTGTGACGAAAAATGTGTTAGTCATAGTATAACATACCGAAAAGTCGATGAAATTCATAGATTTCGGACTGCTTACAGAGTTTAAAGTTCCTTCAGCTGCAAGACTGACTCCTGCACACTGAGCTGCCCGTGGTAACGGCCACGTGAATCCTAAGAATACTAAATTTGTTTTTCAGCTTTTTGCTTATTCATTTGTACCATAAATCTAAGTTGTTAATCGGCGTTCCAGTTCAGATGCTATGTGCATACATAAGCTAGCTTTGTTTGTGCATAAGGACCATAGACGGTATATAAGGACAGTGTCTCCTAATACTGCTAGCTGCGTGAATGCTGACTCATTGTTATTCGATTCTTCGGAGTAAGTTTCGGTCGCCTACTACGTCTGCATACTTTCAGATACAAAAACTATTAAAATAATGTTCCGCTCTTTAAGGACATTTGTGATTGTATTCAACTTTTGGTTACACTTTACTTGAAGGTATCTACATAAGAGTAATTAAGTGTAAGTAAAGTGTTACCCAACTTTTTTCTACCATAAATTGTAGAAAAAAGTTTTAAAATATTAAAAATATTAACCTTTTTACATTGACGTCAGTGGAGCAATCTTCAAATCCTCTTCTTCCACTTCGAAATGCAACTCCTCCCACATTCTTCAGCTTTTTGATATCTTTTACAGTTTTTGTGTTATCACTGTTAAGTTTAGGCTTCTTTCAGGCTTTTTATGTGGAGTTTGTATGTTCTTCCAGACTTTCTTTGACATACTATGACTTTTTAGTCACTTTTATTTAACGTACTATAAGATGACCTTTTTAAAATAATATACTGACCTTTTTATTACATACTACATACATTCCTACGTACTTTTTTTGTATACCTTTTTTGACATACTATACTATGACTATACTATGACTATTTTATGACTTTTTTCCATGTAGTGTACCATGATTTTTTTCAATGTACCATATTGTGACGTTTTAAGAGTTGTTTTGTTATTTTAGGCCTTTTTTTGATAGGATGCTATACTGACGTTTTTCAACAAACCATAATAAAACTTTTGAAAAATCTTCGACATACAATGTTATGACTTTTTTCGACATACTATACTATGACTTTTTTATGATTTCTTTTGACATGCTATACTATGACTTTTTTACACTTTTTTCGACATACTATACTATGATTTTTTTTCACCTTTTTCGACATACTATACTATGACTTTGTTATGATTTTTTGACATACTATGGTACTATGATGTTTTATGATTATTTTTGACATGCTATAATATTCCTTTTTTATGATTTGTTTTGACATACTATACTATGACGTTTTTAACTGTTTTTCAACATACTATACTATATATATATATATATATATATATTGACATGCTATACTATGACTTTTTATGATTTTTTTTGATGTACTATACTATGACTTTGTTATGATTTGTTTTGATGTACTATACTATGACGTTTTTCACTTTTTTCGACATACTATACTATGACTTTGTTATGATTTTTTGACATACCATACTATGACTTTTTTCACTTTTTTTGACATACTATACTATGACTTTTTTACGACTTTTTTTTAACATAGACTCACTTTTTTAATGACTTTTTTTGACATACTATACTATGACTTTATTCAAGATTCAAAATCCTTTATTAATCCCACAATGGGAATTTCACACTGTTGCAGCAACAAGGGATAACAGGAAAAGTGGAAAAATAGAAGACACACGTTAACACAGTAATAAATATAATCAAAGAAAGTAAATATTAAATAATAAATACTAAAGTGTATTTACAGTTATTGCACAGTCACATGTTTTATTGTATGTTTTATGTTTCATCAGCTCTGGTGTGTGTATTTTGACCATGTGGTCTACTGGGAGCAGCAGGCAGGGAAGTCCTGCGGTATGTCTCCGTGACAGCGCGGGTGCAGCAGCCTGTCACTGAAGGAGCTGTTCAGTCCTGACAGAGGGTCCTGCATGGGGTGGGAGGAGTCGTCCATCATGGAGGATAATTTAGCCGCCATCCTCCTGTATCCCACCACCTCCACGGCGTCAAGGGGCAACAAGAACAGAGCTGGCCTTCTTAGTCAGCCTCTCAGTCTTTTTTCAACATACTATACTATGACTTTTTTATGACTTTTTTTGACATACTATATTATGACTTTTTTTTACATACTATACTGACTTTTTTATGACTTTTTTTGACATACTATACTATGACTTTTTTTCGACTTTTTTTGACATACTATACTATGACTTTTTTTCAACATACTATACTATGACTTTTTTATGACTTTTTTTCGACATACTATACTATGACTTTTTTTCAACATACTATACTATGACTTTTTTTGACATACTATACTATGACTTTTTTATGACTTTTTTTTGACATACTATACTATGACTTTTTTTCGACATACTATACTATGACTTTTTTTGACATACTATACTATGACTTTTTTATGACTTTTTTTTGACATACTATACTATGACTTTTTTTTCCACTTTTTTCGACATACTATACTATGACTTTTTTTGACATACTATACTATGACTTTTTTTCGACATACTATACTATGACTTTTTTTGACATACTATACTATGACTTTTTTATGACTTTTTTTTGACATACTATACTATGACTTTTTTTCCACTTTTTTCGACATACTATACTATGACTTTTTTTGACATACTATACTATGACTTTTTTATGACTTTTTTTGACATACTATACTATGACTTTTTTCCACTTTCTTTCGACATACTATACTATGACTTTTTTATGACTTTTTTCGACATACTATACTATGACTGTTTTTTCGACATACTATACTATGACTTTTTTGGACATACTATACTATGACATTTTTTCGACATACTATACTATGACTTTTTTATCACTTTTTTTGACATACTATACTATGACTTTTTTATGACTTTTTTTGACATACTATATTATGACTTTTTTTTACATACTATACTGACTTTTTTATGACTTTTTTTGACATACTATACTATGACTTTTTTTCGACTTTTTTTGACATACTATACTATGACTTTTTTTCAACATACTATACTATGACTTTTTTTGACATACTATACTATGACTTTTTTTCGACTTTTTTTGACATACTATACTATGACTTTTTTTCAACATACTATACTATGACTTTTTTATGACTTTTTTTCGACATACTATACTATGACTTTTTTTCAACATACTATACTATGACTTTTTTTGACATACTATACTATGACTTTTTTATGACTTTTTTTTGACATACTATACTATGACTTTTTTTCGACATACTATACTATGACTTTTTTTGACATACTATACTATGACTTTTTTATGACTTTTTTTTGACATACTATACTATGACTTTTTTTCCACTTTTTTCGACATACTATACTATGACTTTTTTTGACATACTATACTATGACTTTTTTTCGACATACTATACTATGACTTTTTTTGACATACTATACTATGACTTTTTTATGACTTTTTTTTGACATACTATACTATGACTTTTTTCCCACTTTTTTCGACATACTATACTATGACTTTTTTATGACTTTTTTTTGACATACTATACTATGACTTTTTTCCCACTTTTTTCGACATACTATACTATGACTTTTTTATGACTTTTTTTTGACATACTATACTATGACTTTTTTCCCACTTTTTTCGACATACTATACTATGACTTTTTTTGACATACTATACTATGACTTTTTTATGACTTTTTTTGACATACTATACTATGACTTTTTTCCACTTTCTTTCGACATACTATACTATGACTTTTTTATGACTTTTTTCGACATACTATACTATGACTGTTTTTTCGACATACTATACTATGACTTTTTTGGACATACTATACTATGACATTTTTTCGACATACTATACTATGACTTTTTATGACTTTTTTACTATGACTGTTTTTTCGACATACTATACTATGACTTTTTTTCGACATACTATACTATGAGTTTTTTATGACTTTTTTTGACATACTATACTATGACTTTTTATGACTTTTTTACTATGACTGTTTTTTTGACATACTATACTATGACTTTTTTTTGACATACTATACTATGACTTTTTTATGACTTTTTTTTGACATACAATACTATGACTTTTTATGACTTTTTTTGACATACTATACTATGACTTTTTTTGACATACTATACTATGACTTTTTTTCGACATACTATACTATGAGTTTTTTATGACTTTTTTTGACATACTATACTATGACTTTTTTTTGACATACTATACTATGACTTTTTCCACTTTTTTCGACATACTATACTATGACTTTTTTCGACATACTATACTATGACTGTTTTTTTGACATACTATACTATGACTGTTTTTTCGACATACTATACTATGACATTTTTTTGACATGCTATACTATGACTTTTTTCCACTTTTTTTCGACATACTATACTATGACTTTTTTTTCGACATACTATACTATGACTTTTTTAGACATACCATACTATGACTGTTTTTTCGACATACTATACTATGACATTTTTTTGACGTACTATACTATGACTTTTTTTCGACATACTATACTATGACTTTTTTTCGACATACTATACTATGACTTTTTTATCACTTTTTTTGACATACTATACTATGACTTTTTTCGACATACTATACTATGACTTTTTTATCACTTTTTTTGACATACTATACTATGACTTTTTTCCACTTTTTTTGACATACTATACTATGACCTTTTTTTCGACATACTATACTATGACTTTTTTTGACATACTATACTATGACCTTTTTTTCGACATACTATACTATGACTTTTTTTGACATACTATACTATGACTTTTTTGACATACTATACTATGACTTTTTATGACCTTTTTTTGACATACTATACTATGACTTTTTTTGACATACTATACTATGACTTTTTTTGACATACTATACTATGACTTTTTTCGACATACTATACTATGACTTTTTTTGACATACTATACTATGACTTTTTTTGACATACTATACTATGACTTTTTTATCACTTTTTTTGACATACTATACTATGACTTTTTTCGACATACTATACTATGACTTTTTTATGACTTTTTTTGACATACTATACTATGACTTTTTTCCACTTTTTTGACATACTATACTATGACCTTTTTTTCGACATACTATTCTATGACTTTTTTTGACATACTATACTATGACTTTTTTTGACATACTATACTATGACTTTTTTTGACATACTATACTATGACTTTTTTATCACTTTTTTTGACATACTATACTATGACTTTTTTATCACTTTTTTTGACATACTATACTATGACTTTTTTTGACATACTATACTATGACTTTTTTATCACTTTTTTTGACATACTATACTATGACTTTTTTATCACTTTTTTTGACATACTATACTATGACTTTTTTTGACATACTATACTATGACTTTTTTATCACTTTTTTTGACATACTATACTATGACTGTTTTTTCGACATATTATACTATGACATTTTTTTGACATACTATACTATGACTTTTTCCCACTTTTTTCAACATACTATACTATGACTTTTTTCCACTTTTTTTCGACATACTATACTATGACTTTTTTTTCGACATACTATACTATGACTTTTTCCCACTTTTTTCAACATACTATACTATGACTTTTTTATGACTTTTTTCGACATACTATACTATGACTTTTTTATGACTTTTTTTTGACATACTATACTATGACTTTTTTTCGACATACTATACTATGAGTTTTTTATGACTTTTTTTTGACATACTATACTATGACTTTTTTTCCACTTTTTTCGACATACTATACTATGACTTTTTATGACTTTTTTTTGACATACTATACTATGACTTTTTTTTGACATACTATACTATGACTTTTTTATGACTTTTTTTGACATACTATACTATGACTTTTTTCGACATACTATACTATGACTTTTTTTGACATACTATACTATGACTTTTTTATCACTTTTTTGACATACTATACTATGACTTTTTTCCACTTTTTTTCAACATACTATACTATGACTTTTTTTGACATACTATACTCTGACTGTTTTTTTGACATACTATACTATGACTTTTTTTGACATACTATACTATGACTTTTTTATCACTTTTTTTGACATACTATACTATGACTTTTTTATGACTTTTTTTGACATACTATATTATGACTTTTTTTTACATACTATACTGACTTTTTTATGACTTTTTTTGACATACTATACTATGACTTTTTTTCGACTTTTTTTGACATACTATACTATGACTTTTTTTCAACATACTATACTATGACTTTTTTTGACATACTATACTATGACTTTTTTTCGACTTTTTTTGACATACTATACTATGACTTTTTTTCAACATACTATACTATGACTTTTTTATGACTTTTTTTCGACATACTATACTATGACTTTTTTTCAACATACTATACTATGACTTTTTTTGACATACTATACTATGACTTTTTTATGACTTTTTTTTGACATACTATACTATGACTTTTTTTCGACATACTATACTATGACTTTTTTTGACATACTATACTATGACTTTTTTATGACTTTTTTTTGACATACTATACTATGACTTTTTTTCCACTTTTTTCGACATACTATACTATGACTTTTTTTGACATACTATACTATGACTTTTTTTCGACATACTATACTATGACTTTTTTTGACATACTATACTATGACTTTTTTATGACTTTTTTTTGACATACTATACTATGACTTTTTTCCCACTTTTTTCGACATACTATACTATGACTTTTTTTGACATACTATACTATGACTTTTTTATGACTTTTTTTGACATACTATACTATGACTTTTTTCCACTTTCTTTCGACATACTATACTATGACTTTTTTATGACTTTTTTCGACATACTATACTATGACTGTTTTTTCGACATACTATACTATGACTTTTTTGGACATACTATACTATGACATTTTTTCGACATACTATACTATGACTTTTTATGACTTTTTTACTATGACTGTTTTTTCGACATACTATACTATGACTTTTTTTCGACATACTATACTATGAGTTTTTTATGACTTTTTTTGACATACTATACTATGACTTTTTATGACTTTTTTACTATGACTGTTTTTTTGACATACTATACTATGACTTTTTTTTGACATACTATACTATGACTTTTTTATGACTTTTTTTTGACATACAATACTATGACTTTTTATGACTTTTTTTGACATACTATACTATGACTTTTTTTGACATACTATACTATGACTTTTTTTCGACATACTATACTATGAGTTTTTTATGACTTTTTTTGACATACTATACTATGACTTTTTTTTGACATACTATACTATGACTTTTTCCACTTTTTTCGACATACTATACTATGACTTTTTTCGACATACTATACTATGACTGTTTTTTTGACATACTATACTATGACTGTTTTTTCGACATACTATACTATGACATTTTTTTGACATGCTATACTATGACTTTTTTCCACTTTTTTTCGACATACTATACTATGACTTTTTTTTCGACATACTATACTATGACTTTTTTAGACATACCATACTATGACTGTTTTTTCGACATACTATACTATGACATTTTTTTGACGTACTATACTATGACTTTTTTTCGACATACTATACTATGACTTTTTTTCGACATACTATACTATGACTTTTTTATCACTTTTTTTGACATACTATACTATGACTTTTTTCGACATACTATACTATGACTTTTTTATCACTTTTTTTGACATACTATACTATGACTTTTTTCCACTTTTTTTGACATACTATACTATGACCTTTTTTTCGACATACTATACTATGACTTTTTTTGACATACTATACTATGACCTTTTTTTCGACATACTATACTATGACTTTTTTTGACATACTATACTATGACTTTTTTGACATACTATACTATGACTTTTTATGACCTTTTTTTGACATACTATACTATGACTTTTTTTGACATACTATACTATGACTTTTTTTGACATACTATACTATGACTTTTTTCGACATACTATACTATGACTTTTTTTGACATACTATACTATGACTTTTTTTGACATACTATACTATGACTTTTTTATCACTTTTTTTGACATACTATACTATGACTTTTTTCGACATACTATACTATGACTTTTTTATGACTTTTTTTGACATACTATACTATGACTTTTTTCCACTTTTTTGACATACTATACTATGACCTTTTTTTCGACATACTATTCTATGACTTTTTTTGACATACTATACTATGACTTTTTTTGACATACTATACTATGACTTTTTTTGACATACTATACTATGACTTTTTTATCACTTTTTTTGACATACTATACTATGACTTTTTTATCACTTTTTTTGACATACTATACTATGACTTTTTTTGACATACTATACTATGACTTTTTTATCACTTTTTTTGACATACTATACTATGACTTTTTTATCACTTTTTTTGACATACTATACTATGACTTTTTTTGACATACTATACTATGACTTTTTTATCACTTTTTTTGACATACTATACTATGACTGTTTTTTCGACATATTATACTATGACATTTTTTTGACATACTATACTATGACTTTTTCCCACTTTTTTCAACATACTATACTATGACTTTTTTCCACTTTTTTTCGACATACTATACTATGACTTTTTTTTCGACATACTATACTATGACTTTTTCCCACTTTTTTCAACATACTATACTATGACTTTTTTATGACTTTTTTCGACATACTATACTATGACTTTTTTATGACTTTTTTTTGACATACTATACTATGACTTTTTTTCGACATACTATACTATGAGTTTTTTATGACTTTTTTTTGACATACTATACTATGACTTTTTTTCCACTTTTTTCGACATACTATACTATGACTTTTTATGACTTTTTTTTGACATACTATACTATGACTTTTTTTTGACATACTATACTATGACTTTTTTATGACTTTTTTTGACATACTATACTATGACTTTTTTCGACATACTATACTATGACTTTTTTTGACATACTATACTATGACTTTTTTATCACTTTTTTGACATACTATACTATGACTTTTTTCCACTTTTTTTCAACATACTATACTATGACTTTTTTTGACATACTATACTCTGACTGTTTTTTTGACATACTATACTATGACTTTTTTTGACATACTATACTATGACTTTTTTATCACTTTTTTTGACATACTATACTATGACTTTTTATGACTTTTTTTTGACATACTATACTATGACTTTTTTCGACATACTATACTATGACTTTTTTATGACTTTTTTTGACATACTATACTATGACTTTTTTCCACTTTTTTTCGACATACTATACTATGACCTTTTTTTCAACATACTATACTATGACTTTTTTATGACTTTTTTCGACATACTATACTATGACTGTTTTTTTGACATACTATACTATGACTTTTTTTTGACATACTATACTATGACTGTTTTTTCGACATACTATACTATGACTTTTTTGTGACATACTATACTATGACTGTTTTTTCGACATACTATACTATGACATTTTTTTTACATACTATACTATGACTTTTTTCCACTTTTTTTCGACATACTATACTATGACTTTTTTTTCGACATACTATACTATGACTGTTTTTTTGACATACTATACTATGACTTTTTTTGACATACTATACTATGACTTTTTTATGATTTTTTTGACATACTATACTATGACTTTTTTCGACATACTATACTATGACTTTTTTTGACATACTATACTATGACTTTTTTTGACATACTATACTATGACTTTTTTATCACTTTTTTTGACATACTAAACTATGACTTTTTTCGACATACTATACTATGACTTTTTTATGACTTTTTTTGACATACTATACTATGACTTTTTTCCACTTTTTTTGACATACTATACTATGACCTTTTTTTCGACATACTATTCTATGACTTTTTTTGACATACTATACTATGACTTTTTTGACATACTATACTATGACTTTTTTTGACATACTATACTATGACTTTTTTATCACTTTTTTTGACATACTATACTATGACTTTTTTATCACTTTTTTTGACATACTATACTATGACTTTTTTTGACATACTATACTATGACTTTTTTATCACTTTTTTTGACATACTATACTATGACTTTTTTATCACTTTTTTTGACATACTATACTATGACTTTTTTTGACATACTATACTATGACTTTTTTATCACTTTTTTTGACATACTATACTATGACTGTTTTTTCGACATACTATACTATGACATTTTTTTGACATACTATACTATGACTTTTTCCCACTTTTTTCAACATACTATACTATGACTTTTTTCCACTTTTTTTCGACATACTATACTATGACTTTTTTTTCGACATACTATACTATGACTTTTTTATGACTTTTTTCGACATACTATACTATGACTTTTTTAGACATACTATACTATGAGTTTTTTATGACTTTTTTTGACATACTATACTATGACTGTTTTTTCGACATACTATACTATGACATTTTTTTGACATACTATACTATGACTTTTTCCCACTTTTTTCAACATACTATACTATGACTTTTTTATGACTTTTTTCGACATACTATACTATGACTTTTTTAGACATACTATACTATGACTTTTTTTGACATACTATACTATGACTTTTTTTGACATACTATACTATGACTTTTTTATCACTTTTTTTGACATACTATACTATGACTTTTTTATCACTTTTTTTGACATACTATACTATGACTTTTTTTGACATACTATACTATGACTTTTTTATCACTTTTTTTGACATACTATACTATGACTTTTTTATCACTTTTTTTGACATACTATACTATGACTTTTTTTGACATACTATACTATGACTTTTTTATCACTTTTTTTGACATACTATACTATGACTGTTTTTTCGACATACTATACTATGACATTTTTTTGACATACTATACTATGACTTTTTCCCACTTTTTTCAACATACTATACTATGACTTTTTTCCACTTTTTTTCGACATACTATACTATGACTTTTTTTTCGACATACTATACTATGACTTTTTTATGACTTTTTTCGACATACTATACTATGACTTTTTTAGACATACTATACTATGAGTTTTTTATGACTTTTTTTGACATACTATACTATGACTGTTTTTTCGACATACTATACTATGACATTTTTTTGACATACTATACTATGACTTTTTCCCACTTTTTTCAACATACTATACTATGACTTTTTTATGACTTTTTTCGACATACTATACTATGACTTTTTTAGACATACTATACTATGAGTTTTTTATGACTTTTTTTTGACATACTATACTATGACTTTTTTTCGACATACTATACTATGAGTTTTTTATGTCTTTTTTATGACATACTATACTATGACTTTTTTTCCACTTTTTTCGACATACTATACTATGACTTTTTATGACTTTTTTTTGACATACTATACTATGACTTTTTTTTGACATACTATACTATGACTTTTTTATGACTTTTTTTGACATACTATACTATGACTTTTTTCGACATACTATACTATGACTTTTTTTGACATACTATACTATGACTTTTTTATCACTTTTTTTGACATACTATACTATGACTTTTTTCCACTTTTTTTCAACATACTATACTATGACTTTTTTTGACATACTATACTATGACTTTTTTATCACTTTTTTTGACATACTATACTATGACTTTTTATGACTTTTTTTTGACATACTATACTATGACTTTTTTCGACATACTATACTATGACTTTTTTTATGACTTTTTTTGACATACTATACTATGACTTTTTTCCACTTTTTTTCGACATACTATACTATGACTTTTTTATGACTTTTTTCGACATACTATACTATGACTGTTTTTTCGACATACTATACTATGACTGTTTTTTTGACATACTATACTATGACTTTTTTTTGACATACTATACTATGACTGTTTTTTCGACATACTATACTATGACATTTTTTTGACATACTATACTATGACTGTTTTTTCGACATACTATACTATGACATTTTTTTTACATACTATACTATGACTTTTTTCCACTTTTTTTCAACATACTATACTATGACTTTTTTTTCGACATACTATACTATGACTTTTTTATGACTTTTTTCGACATAATATACTATGACTGTTTTTTCGACATACTATACTATGACTGTTTTTTTGACATACTATACTATGACTTTTTTTTGACATACTATACTATGACTTTTTTATGATTTTTTTGACATACTATACTATGACTTTTTTCGACATACTATACTATGACTTTTTTATGACTTTTTTTGACATACTATACTATGACTTTTTTATGACTTTTTTTGACATACTATACTATGACTTTTTTCCACTTTTTTTCGACATACTATACTATGACCTTTTTTTCAACATACTATACTATGACTTTTTAATGACTTTTTTAGACATACTATACTATGACTGTTTTTTCGACATACTATACTATGACTGTTTTTTTGACATACTATACTATGACTTTTTTTTGACATACTATACTATGACTGTTTTTTCGACATACTATACTATGACATTTTTTTGACATACTATACTATGACTTTTTTTCGACATACTATACTATGAGTTTTTTATGACTTTTTTTTGACATACTATACTATGACTTTTTTTCCACTTTTTTCGACATACTATACTATGACTTTTTATGACTTTTTTTGACATACTATACTATGACTTTTTTTGACATACTATACTATGACTTTTTTATGACTTTTTTTGACATACTATACTATGACTTTTTTCCACTTTTTTTCAACATACTATACTATGACTTTTTTTGACATACTATACTATGACTGTTTTTTGACATACTATACTATGACTTTTTTTGACATACTATACTATGACTTTTTTATGACTTTTTTTGACATACTATACTATGACTTTTTTATGACTTTTTTTGACATACTATACTATGATTTTTTTTTGACATACTATACTATGACTTTTTTTTGACATACTATACTATGACTGTTTTTTCGACATACTATACTATGACATTTTTTTGACATACTATACTATGACTTTTTTCCACTTTTTTTCGACATACTATACTATGACTTTTTTTTCGACATACTATACTATGACTGTTTTTTTGACATACTATACTATGACTTTTTCCCACTTTTTTCAACATACTATACTATGACTTTTTTATGACTTTTTTCGACATACTATACTATGACTTTTTTAGACATACTATACTATGAGTTTTTTATGACTTTTTTTGACATACTATACTATGACTGTTTTTTCGACATACTATACTATGACATTTTTTTGACATACTATACTATGACTTTTTCCCACTTTTTTCAACATACTATACTATGACTTTTTTATGACTTTTTTCGACATACTATACTATGACTTTTTTAGACATACTATACTATGAGTTTTTTATGACTTTTTTTTGACATACTATACTATGACTTTTTTTCGACATACTATACTATGAGTTTTTTATGTCTTTTTTATGACATACTATACTATGACTTTTTTTCCACTTTTTTCGACATACTATACTATGACTTTTTATGACTTTTTTTTGACATACTATACTATGACTTTTTTTGACATACTATACTATGACTTTTTTATGACTTTTTTTGACATACTATACTATGACTTTTTTCGACATACTATACTATGACTTTTTTTGACATACTATACTATGACTTTTCTATCACTTTTTTTGACATACTATACTATGACTTTTTTCCACTTTTTTTCAACATACTATACTATGACTTTTTTTGACATACTATACTATGACTGTTTTTTTGACATACTATACTATGACTTTTTTTGACATACTATACTATGACTTTTTTATCACTTTTTTTGACATACTATACTATGACTTTTTATGACTTTTTTTTGACATACTATACTATGACTTTTTTCGACATACTATACTATGACTTTTTTTATGACTTTTTTTGACATACTATACTATGACTTTTTTCCACTTTTTTTCGACATACTATACTATGACTTTTTTATGACTTTTTTCGACATACTATACTATGACTGTTTTTTCGACATACTATACTATGACTGTTTTTTTGACATACTATACTATGACTTTTTTTTGACATACTATACTATGACTGTTTTTTCGACATACTATACTATGACATTTTTTTGACATACTATACTATGACTGTTTTTTCGACATACTATACTATGACATTTTTTTTACATACTATACTATGACTTTTTTCCACTTTTTTTCAACATACTATACTATGACTTTTTTTTCGACATACTATACTATGACTTTTTTTTGACTTTTTTCGACATAATATACTATGACTGTTTTTTCGACATACTATACTATGACTGTTTTTTTGACATACTATACTATGACTTTTTTTTGACATACTATACTATGACTTTTTTATGATTTTTTTGACATACTATACTATGACTTTTTTCGACATACTATACTATGACTTTTTTATGACTTTTTTTGACATACTATACTATGACTTTTTTATGACTTTTTTTGACATACTATACTATGACTTTTTTCCACTTTTTTTCGACATACTATACTATGACCTTTTTTTCAACATACTATACTATGACTTTTTAATGACTTTTTTAGACATACTATACTATGACTGTTTTTTCGACATACTATACTATGACTGTTTTTTTGACATACTATACTATGACTTTTTTTTGACATACTATACTATGACTGTTTTTTCGACATACTATACTATGACATTTTTTTGACATACTATACTATGACTTTTTTTCGACATACTATACTATGAGTTTTTTATGACTTTTTTTTGACATACTATACTATGACTTTTTTTCCACTTTTTTCGACATACTATACTATGACTTTTTATGACTTTTTTTGACATACTATACTATGACTTTTTTTGACATACTATACTATGACTTTTTTATGACTTTTTTTGACATACTATACTATGACTTTTTTCCACTTTTTTTCAACATACTATACTATGACTTTTTTTGACATACTATACTATGACTGTTTTTTTGACATACTATACTATGACTTTTTTTGACATACTATACTATGACTTTTTTATGACTTTTTTTGACATACTATACTATGACTTTTTTATGACTTTTTTTGACATACTATACTATGACTTTTTTTGACATACTATACTATGACTTTTTTATGACTTTTTTTGACATACTATACTATGACTTTTTTATGACTTTTTTTGACATACTATACTATGACTTTTTTTTGACATACTATACTATGACTGTTTTTTCGACATACTATACTATGACATTTTTTTGACATACTATACTATGACTTTTTTCCACTTTTTTTCGACATACTATACTATGACTTTTTTTTCGACATACTATACTATGACTGTTTTTTTGACATACTATACTATGACTTTTTTTTGACATAGTATACTATGACTTTTTTATGACTTTTTTTGACATACTATACTATGACTTTTTTTGACATACTATACTATGACTTTTTTATGACTTTTTTTGACATACTATACTATGACTTTTTTATGACTTTTTTTGACATACTATACTATGACTTTTTAATGACTTTTTTTGACATACTATACTATGACTGTTTTTTTGACATACTATACTATGACTTTTTTTTGACATACTATACTATGACTTTTTTATGACTTTTTTTGACATACTATACTATGACTTTTTTCAACATACTATACTATGACTTTTTAATGACTTTTTTAGACATACTATACTATGACTGTTTTTTCGACATACTATACTTTGACTGTTTTTTTGACATACTATACTATGACTGTTTTTGACATACTATACTATGACTGTTTTTTCGACATACTATACTATGACATTTTTTTTACATACTATACTATGACTTTTTTCCACTTTTTTTCAACATACTATACTATGACTTTTTTTTCGACATACTATACTATGACTTTTTTTTGACTTTTTTCGACATAATATACTATGACTGTTTTTTCGACATACTATACTATGACTTTTTTTGACATACTATACTATGACTTTTTTATCACTTTTTTTGACATACTAAACTATGACTTTTTTCGACATACTATACTATGACTTTTTTATGACTTTTTTTGACATACTATACTATGACTTTTTTCCACTTTTTTTGACATACTATACTATGACCTTTTTTTCGACATACTATTCTATGACTTTTTTTGACATACTATACTATGACTTTTTTGACATACTATACTATGACTTTTTTTGACATACTATACTATGACTTTTTTATCACTTTTTTTGACATACTATACTATGACTTTTTTATCACTTTTTTTGACATACTATACTATGACTTTTTTTGACATACTATACTATGACTTTTTTATCACTTTTTTTGACATACTATACTATGACTTTTTTATCACTTTTTTTGACATACTATACTATGACTTTTTTTGACATACTATACTATGACTTTTTTATCACTTTTTTTGACATACTATACTATGACTGTTTTTTCGACATACTATACTATGACATTTTTTTGACATACTATACTATGACTTTTTCCCACTTTTTTCAACATACTATACTATGACTTTTTTCCACTTTTTTTCGACATACTATACTATGACTTTTTTTTCGACATACTATACTATGACTTTTTTATGACTTTTTTCGACATACTATACTATGACTTTTTTAGACATACTATACTATGAGTTTTTTATGACTTTTTTTGACATACTATACTATGACTGTTTTTTCGACATACTATACTATGACATTTTTTTGACATACTATACTATGACTTTTTCCCACTTTTTTCAACATACTATACTATGACTTTTTTATGACTTTTTTCGACATACTATACTATGACTTTTTTAGACATACTATACTATGACTTTTTTTGACATACTATACTATGACTTTTTTTGACATACTATACTATGACTTTTTTATCACTTTTTTTGACATACTATACTATGACTTTTTTATCACTTTTTTTGACATACTATACTATGACTTTTTTTGACATACTATACTATGACTTTTTTATCACTTTTTTTGACATACTATACTATGACTTTTTTATCACTTTTTTTGACATACTATACTATGACTTTTTTTGACATACTATACTATGACTTTTTTATCACTTTTTTTGACATACTATACTATGACTGTTTTTTCGACATACTATACTATGACATTTTTTTGACATACTATACTATGACTTTTTCCCACTTTTTTCAACATACTATACTATGACTTTTTTCCACTTTTTTTCGACATACTATACTATGACTTTTTTTTCGACATACTATACTATGACTTTTTTATGACTTTTTTCGACATACTATACTATGACTTTTTTAGACATACTATACTATGAGTTTTTTATGACTTTTTTTGACATACTATACTATGACTGTTTTTTCGACATACTATACTATGACATTTTTTTGACATACTATACTATGACTTTTTCCCACTTTTTTCAACATACTATACTATGACTTTTTTATGACTTTTTTCGACATACTATACTATGACTTTTTTAGACATACTATACTATGAGTTTTTTATGACTTTTTTTTGACATACTATACTATGACTTTTTTTCGACATACTATACTATGAGTTTTTTATGTCTTTTTTATGACATACTATACTATGACTTTTTTTCCACTTTTTTCGACATACTATACTATGACTTTTTATGACTTTTTTTTGACATACTATACTATGACTTTTTTTTGACATACTATACTATGACTTTTTTATGACTTTTTTTGACATACTATACTATGACTTTTTTCGACATACTATACTATGACTTTTTTTGACATACTATACTATGACTTTTTTATCACTTTTTTTGACATACTATACTATGACTTTTTTCCACTTTTTTTCAACATACTATACTATGACTTTTTTTGACATACTATACTATGACTTTTTTATCACTTTTTTTGACATACTATACTATGACTTTTTATGACTTTTTTTTGACATACTATACTATGACTTTTTTCGACATACTATACTATGACTTTTTTTATGACTTTTTTTGACATACTATACTATGACTTTTTTCCACTTTTTTTCGACATACTATACTATGACTTTTTTATGACTTTTTTCGACATACTATACTATGACTGTTTTTTCGACATACTATACTATGACTGTTTTTTTGACATACTATACTATGACTTTTTTTTGACATACTATACTATGACTGTTTTTTCGACATACTATACTATGACATTTTTTTGACATACTATACTATGACTGTTTTTTCGACATACTATACTATGACATTTTTTTTACATACTATACTATGACTTTTTTCCACTTTTTTTCAACATACTATACTATGACTTTTTTTTCGACATACTATACTATGACTTTTTTATGACTTTTTTCGACATAATATACTATGACTGTTTTTTCGACATACTATACTATGACTGTTTTTTTGACATACTATACTATGACTTTTTTTTGACATACTATACTATGACTTTTTTATGATTTTTTTGACATACTATACTATGACTTTTTTCGACATACTATACTATGACTTTTTTATGACTTTTTTTGACATACTATACTATGACTTTTTTATGACTTTTTTTGACATACTATACTATGACTTTTTTCCACTTTTTTTCGACATACTATACTATGACCTTTTTTTCAACATACTATACTATGACTTTTTAATGACTTTTTTAGACATACTATACTATGACTGTTTTTTCGACATACTATACTATGACTGTTTTTTTGACATACTATACTATGACTTTTTTTTGACATACTATACTATGACTGTTTTTTCGACATACTATACTATGACATTTTTTTGACATACTATACTATGACTTTTTTTCGACATACTATACTATGAGTTTTTTATGACTTTTTTTTGACATACTATACTATGACTTTTTTTCCACTTTTTTCGACATACTATACTATGACTTTTTATGACTTTTTTTGACATACTATACTATGACTTTTTTTGACATACTATACTATGACTTTTTTATGACTTTTTTTGACATACTATACTATGACTTTTTTCCACTTTTTTTCAACATACTATACTATGACTTTTTTTGACATACTATACTATGACTGTTTTTTGACATACTATACTATGACTTTTTTTGACATACTATACTATGACTTTTTTATGACTTTTTTTGACATACTATACTATGACTTTTTTATGACTTTTTTTGACATACTATACTATGATTTTTTTTTGACATACTATACTATGACTTTTTTTTGACATACTATACTATGACTGTTTTTTCGACATACTATACTATGACATTTTTTTGACATACTATACTATGACTTTTTTCCACTTTTTTTCGACATACTATACTATGACTTTTTTTTCGACATACTATACTATGACTGTTTTTTTGACATACTATACTATGACTTTTTCCCACTTTTTTCAACATACTATACTATGACTTTTTTATGACTTTTTTCGACATACTATACTATGACTTTTTTAGACATACTATACTATGAGTTTTTTATGACTTTTTTTGACATACTATACTATGACTGTTTTTTCGACATACTATACTATGACATTTTTTTGACATACTATACTATGACTTTTTCCCACTTTTTTCAACATACTATACTATGACTTTTTTATGACTTTTTTCGACATACTATACTATGACTTTTTTAGACATACTATACTATGAGTTTTTTATGACTTTTTTTTGACATACTATACTATGACTTTTTTTCGACATACTATACTATGAGTTTTTTATGTCTTTTTTATGACATACTATACTATGACTTTTTTTCCACTTTTTTCGACATACTATACTATGACTTTTTATGACTTTTTTTTGACATACTATACTATGACTTTTTTTGACATACTATACTATGACTTTTTTATGACTTTTTTTGACATACTATACTATGACTTTTTTCGACATACTATACTATGACTTTTTTTGACATACTATACTATGACTTTTCTATCACTTTTTTTGACATACTATACTATGACTTTTTTCCACTTTTTTTCAACATACTATACTATGACTTTTTTTGACATACTATACTATGACTGTTTTTTTGACATACTATACTATGACTTTTTTTGACATACTATACTATGACTTTTTTATCACTTTTTTTGACATACTATACTATGACTTTTTATGACTTTTTTTTGACATACTATACTATGACTTTTTTCGACATACTATACTATGACTTTTTTTATGACTTTTTTTGACATACTATACTATGACTTTTTTCCACTTTTTTTCGACATACTATACTATGACTTTTTTATGACTTTTTTCGACATACTATACTATGACTGTTTTTTCGACATACTATACTATGACTGTTTTTTTGACATACTATACTATGACTTTTTTTTGACATACTATACTATGACTGTTTTTTCGACATACTATACTATGACATTTTTTTGACATACTATACTATGACTGTTTTTTCGACATACTATACTATGACATTTTTTTTACATACTATACTATGACTTTTTTCCACTTTTTTTCAACATACTATACTATGACTTTTTTTTCGACATACTATACTATGACTTTTTTTTGACTTTTTTCGACATAATATACTATGACTGTTTTTTCGACATACTATACTATGACTGTTTTTTTGACATACTATACTATGACTTTTTTTTGACATACTATACTATGACTTTTTTATGATTTTTTTGACATACTATACTATGACTTTTTTCGACATACTATACTATGACTTTTTTATGACTTTTTTTGACATACTATACTATGACTTTTTTATGACTTTTTTTGACATACTATACTATGACTTTTTTCCACTTTTTTTCGACATACTATACTATGACCTTTTTTTCAACATACTATACTATGACTTTTTAATGACTTTTTTAGACATACTATACTATGACTGTTTTTTCGACATACTATACTATGACTGTTTTTTTGACATACTATACTATGACTTTTTTTTGACATACTATACTATGACTGTTTTTTCGACATACTATACTATGACATTTTTTTGACATACTATACTATGACTTTTTTTCGACATACTATACTATGAGTTTTTTATGACTTTTTTTTGACATACTATACTATGACTTTTTTTCCACTTTTTTCGACATACTATACTATGACTTTTTATGACTTTTTTTGACATACTATACTATGACTTTTTTTGACATACTATACTATGACTTTTTTATGACTTTTTTTGACATACTATACTATGACTTTTTTCCACTTTTTTTCAACATACTATACTATGACTTTTTTTGACATACTATACTATGACTGTTTTTTTGACATACTATACTATGACTTTTTTTGACATACTATACTATGACTTTTTTATGACTTTTTTTGACATACTATACTATGACTTTTTTATGACTTTTTTTGACATACTATACTATGACTTTTTTTGACATACTATACTATGACTTTTTTATGACTTTTTTTGACATACTATACTATGACTTTTTTATGACTTTTTTTGACATACTATACTATGACTTTTTTTTGACATACTATACTATGACTGTTTTTTCGACATACTATACTATGACATTTTTTTGACATACTATACTATGACTTTTTTCCACTTTTTTTCGACATACTATACTATGACTTTTTTTTCGACATACTATACTATGACTGTTTTTTTGACATACTATACTATGACTTTTTTTTGACATAGTATACTATGACTTTTTTATGACTTTTTTTGACATACTATACTATGACTTTTTTTGACATACTATACTATGACTTTTTTATGACTTTTTTTGACATACTATACTATGACTTTTTTATGACTTTTTTTGACATACTATACTATGACTTTTTAATGACTTTTTTTGACATACTATACTATGACTGTTTTTTTGACATACTATACTATGACTTTTTTTTGACATACTATACTATGACTTTTTTATGACTTTTTTTGACATACTATACTATGACTTTTTTCAACATACTATACTATGACTTTTTAATGACTTTTTTAGACATACTATACTATGACTGTTTTTTCGACATACTATACTTTGACTGTTTTTTTGACATACTATACTATGACTTTTTTTGACATACTATACTATGACTGTTTTTTCGACATACTATACTATGACATTTTTTTGACATACTATACTATGACTTTTTTCCACTTTTTTTCGACATACTATACTATGACTTTTTTTTCGACATACTATACTATGACTGTTTTTTCGACATACTATACTATGACATTTTTTGACATACTATACTATGACTTTTTTCCACTTTTTTTCGACATACCATACTATGACTGTTTTTTCGACATACTATACTATGATATTTTTTTGACATACTATACTATGACTTTTTTTCGACATACTATACTATGACTTTTTTTCGACATACTATACTATGACTTTTTTCCACTTTTTTTCGACATATTATACTATGACTTTTTTTTCAACATACTATACTATGACTTTTTTTCCACTTTTTTCGATATACTATACTATGACTTTTTTCGACATACTATACTATGACTTTTTTTGACATACTATACTATGACTTTTTTCCACTTTTTTTCGACATACTATACTATGACTTTTTTCGACATACTATACTATGACTGTTTTTTCGACATACTATACACTTTTCCCCAGACAGAAAAATTACAATTACAAACAGTAATATGAACAATAACACAACATTACAATTGATTTACATGAATTATTTATACAGTATGTGTGTTTTTTGTCTTAAGATTTGTTTTGGGCATTTCAGCCTTTAATGGAAAGGACAGCTAAATATAAAAGGGAACGGGGGGAAGATGTACGAAATCATCAGACTTGAACCCTGGAACCCTGGACCTTCTGCGTCGAGGCATACACCTCTATACACCTCTATATACATGCTCTAACCAACTGAGCTAACCCAGCCTGGATGTGCGCATTTGTGTATTTATAATAACAATAATAAATGTATTAATAAAATGTACGTGTGTGTCCTGAGTGTGTTTACATCTGTACTTAGAGCCGTCTACTTGTGATCCAATCACTCAGGATTTTAATACCAGGTCAAAACAGGGCCTCGCTCTACATATCTATGTCTCTCTCTGTCAATATGTCTGTCTGCTGTAAAGAAATAGTGACGCAAATAGGCAAAACATTTGAACTATCATTTCTTACTCTTTATTTATGCACCTTGCCTTATCTTGGTTTTATTCAACATTTCGATGACATTCATACTTCTTAAAACCATCCCCACTTTTCCAACTATTCTCACTACTTCACCTGCTTACGCAATTATGCCAGCAATCCAGTTTAGCTTTAGTTATAGTTATTACTTTTCAGCATTCAGAAGCATTTTCTGCAGTTGTAGTTGTACTCTAATACTTCCAAACTTTCATGAAACACTTCATACGTTTTATTCATGTTTCCACAATTGTAATAACTCTAATAAGACAAATCTGGTACTGTATGATTAGGCTTTTATTTATCCAGAGAGAAGGCTGGTATGTGAGTGAACAAGAAAAATGTATAATGCACCTCTACATTAAAACATCTTCCAGGTAAATAATATTCATTAAATAATTAAGAACAGCATTCAAATGTACCAGACAAGCAGGAAAAAAAAGCTCTCTGAGGAATGAGTACAGTGACTGTTACACAATGTGCCATGACAAGATTCAGATAATGGTTAATGTCCTGCAGTCACAGCAGCAAGTAGGGCCTTTCTGAAAGCACAGCGCAGCTTCAGCGACGGCCATTTCGCATCTGAAAAAACGGGGTTAAAATGTATCGGAGGATGAGCGCTGCTTTACAACGTGATCAACCCACATGGACAAAAAAAAGAAACCTTATCTCCCCCTTTATGAGGCTGTAAGCAGAGCCTGTGCTGCTGGGGTGCTATGCTAACAAAAAGATCACAGTGGAGAGAAGGAATGCATATGCCTTGGCTGGATCGGCGTGGTCCAACAGGAGACGGAGGCTACGTTAGATCTCCCGTGCCGTCACAAAGGTAAGCAGGCGGCTAGTCCCAAACAAGCCCTGACCCACTTAGCAAGAGCACAACCAACAACCAAGGCAGCCTTTGGGACATTTTGGAGTTTGTGTGATTGGATGACGAAGGCGAAGCGGATCATTAATGACTCAAATCTGGTCTTGGCTTTCTCTCATCACATTAGCTTTATACATACATCCTATTCGGATGGACAGTGCATTACACAAAAGTACAAGGGAAAAAATACTGGTTTTACACTATACATTTTCTAAAATATATACAGAGTAAAATAAGTTATGTTTCCATAATGAGTTGTAGCCAGTCTGCACTTGTGTGCAATTATATGCATTTGTGTGTGAGTGTATACCAGAATATCCAATATATATATCACACAGTCAAGAGTCTCTAAAGGCAGCTACTTATTTGGTTAAAGAGTGAGCTTGCGTGAAGACCTGTTGAAAGGGACTCTCCTCTCAAAGCAGATCAATAAACAGATATATTTCTCTTTTTACACTCCCTGAAGGCAAACGTCTCCCACAAGGTTACAATTACGTGTTAAATATCCTAAAATTTACAACCTAGGATGTTAGCTCTAATAAAAAATACATTTCTCAAAAAAATATTCTTGCAGTGCTTTTCTCTTTCAAGCATGCGTTTGAAAACTTTTTAAACAAGATTTTTCTGTGTTTGCTTATGAATGTTAACGGTGCGTCCTCACACATACGACACCTCCTCTGGACTGTCTTTAACATGCGTCACCACCGTCTTTCGGCTCCGGCCACCCGAGGAGGCCGCCGGTCGGTATGATCCAGCAAAAACAAAAACAAAACAAAAAAGAACCAAAAAAAAAAAAAGTAATCCTCCCACTCCGTCCTCTTATTCTTTCCCAGACACACCATCAAACGACTTATTGCAACTTTGCAAGTTGGCTTAGTCTGGGAAAAGAAAACGCTTTAAGCATTCATACATGTAATAATATATATTAAGAGTCACAGTTATTCCCACACATCCTTTAGCCCTTTATAGGTGGAGTCTTTCGTCCTCCTCTAAAGCCCCTCACTGTCTACCCTCTCTCTACAGCTGAGGTGAGGTCTGTGTAGAGCAGGGGGGGGGGGGGGATATATATTTGTCCAGTCTAGTCCAGGCTTGCAGCCTGCAGTTCCACAGGTTCACAGTCCAGTGCTAACCATGGTGGCGAGGGGATGGCAGGCCTGCGCCTGACTCAGAGCCTCGTGGATCTGCAGGTTGAGCTCCATGAGGCGGGTGCTAGCCTGAGACAGGTCCCTGCTGGGGCCCACCACCGCCAGGCAGCCCGTCTGGCCCAGCGTCTGGTGACGGAAGTAGATGTGCAGAAGGGTCTGGACTGCATTGTCTGTCTCGTTGCCAAAGATGTCATTGGGCCACAAAGACCTGTAGATAAAGGAGGGGGGGGGGTGGTGAGTAGACGCAGAGAAAACTTTGAACAAAAGACGTTTATAGCAGCGTGATGAACACAATTGTTTTTATTGCATTTGAAGCAGTCTTGTTCTGTTTGTGCCTTGTTTTAGATCAGCCCAGCATGCATTGCAGTTTTTGGGTAAAACCAGGTCAGAGCAGTACTTCATTGGGAATTTTGGATCTCAAGGAAAACAGTCAAACTCACTGGAAAAAAAAGGTGCAACTGCTCCCAACATTTCCTAACTGTATATCAAAAAAAGTGCATCTGATTTTGGAGCATTGCGACTGAAATGAACGGCAGGTTTTTGTCTCGAGTTGGCCAATGGCAGCCATGCTAGCTGACTGAAAGCAGCTGATGATGGAGTCGCTTTGTGACATTTTAATGTAATTGCAAAAATGTCACGATGCAACTCTGACATCTAAAGGATGCTGCTAGCACTTCTGCTTGTGAAGACTTCCACAGCAGCGCAGTGTTTTCAACTCTACATTTAATTGTTTAAGCTATTAAAGCTATAAAAACTCAAATGCATTCAAACTGCAATGATACGCATGAGATTATAATGAAATTGCAAAGAGAGTGAGCACATTTAAACATTACGGCACCATGACTTTATTAGTCCTTACCTAGTAATTGTCTTTGATTAGTTTTTTCTTTTTTTGGTCGGTTGGCTTAATCAATTTATCGACTTGTCGTATTTGCACAACAAGTCTGTTTGTGTCACCTTACCTGAAGATTTTGACCTGTGTGAGGGCTGAGCTGAAGTCTCTTGCTCTCAGAGTTTCAACCAGTGACTGGATGGCCGTCTCCGTGTTGGTCTGGGAGGCGTCTGACATGCACACGTCCTCCTGAGCATCATTTCCTGTTTCTGCCTCCTTCAAACAGCTCTCCAGGATAGTGAGTTCTTCAGACATGTTGGTCACCTTAGAAACAGAGACATAAACACATTCATTTCATTGCACTGCATATTACAGCACGCGTGTGCAAAACCTTCCCGAGAGGTCAGTAAAATAAACCTTATTGAATAAGTATTAACTGGAAGTGCTGACTCCATCACTCCATATTATAAATAATCATTAAGTACTAATCAAATTAAAGCTCCAGCGAGATGCAGGGATGGACTGCAGTACACACCCAGCAATGATCAATGATTCTGTTGTTAAAAGAAGAACCTGCCCTGCCTGTATTTTACAATATAACTATGGAAAAAGAGACAGTGTTCTTACAGCATGATGTAATATAATGCTATTTGTCTGTTCTTACTTCTCTGACAAAGAAGATGGGAAAGATGCAAGCTGCCCCAGTCACTTTCTAAGGCAAACATTAAACTCCAACTACATGCAAAGTGCATTTCAGACATCTTTTATGATTTAAATGTGTCAGAAACATAAACAACAAATGTATTCATACACATCATTCTTATTTTGAAGCAGTCAGCAGTCAACAACCAATTCAATATAGGGTCCATCTCACCTCTGCCTCTCTCTTGATGACGTCCACCCTGCTGATGAGCTTACAGTAGGCCTGGAAGAGCAGCAGCAGCTGGAAGTGCAATTTATAGAGCCGGCGACACAACTCCAGCTCCTACAGAGACAGAAACATAAAGAGTCACATGCCGGCATAATGGTCTAGCTTGCACTTAAAGTACTCTGATGATCATATGATTAGACGGATGGGTATCCTGGGTTAGAAACGTGGGAGTAGATGAAAGGGTTAACATGGCCTAGAGCAAAGTGCCATCCGGTTTGGGCCAGGGAGCAAGAGGTGAGTCTACCACTAGTAGAATTAGTCATGAGATCTCAATTAGAAAACTATCCATCACCACCTCCTGTGACACTCCCTACGGGCCACTGTCACAAAGATGGCTGACTAGATGAATGACCTGAAGGAGCAGGTTAATTACTGAAAGTTCAGACCCTAATCCAGGAAAACATGGGAGGGAGAAGAAACAAAAAAAAAAGGTAATTTGAACAGATATGGGAATGGAACAATACACATGCAAAATGAAAGTAATCTAATCCTGACAACAATATGATCTCTCCACCCATCCTCTACCACTGATAATGAAGGCATCCCCTCGAAATCATCAGTAACTCTGCACTGCTGAGACATCTTCGCGTATCTACAGACAGAATCAGTGTGCAGTACGAAGCAGTTTGATTACTGATTATCCAGGCCGGACGTAGCAACAGAAAAAAAACATATGTCGCCATACAGGATAACAGTAAATTATGATTGGGTGGATGGGAGAGTTGAGCTGGGTTACATGACCGATCAAGACAGAGACAGAGATAAAGAGGTGGGTGGGGTTGGTGACAGAGCAGGTATGGGGGGGGGGGGGAGAGAGAGAGAGAGAGAGAGAGAGAGAGAGAGAGAGAGAGAGAGAGAGAGAGAGAGAGAGAGAGAGAGAGAGAGAGAGAGAGAGAGAGAGAGAGAGAGAGAGACAGAGAGAGAGAGGGAGAGATGAGAGTCAGTGTTTTGTCCGGATGTCATGATTATTAAGAGTCTATAATATGAGAACCACTTACTGCTAGATTTTCCATTTGCTAAGCAAGAAGGTGAGCAGGTCACACAGAAAAACAACAAACAAAACAGAAGGAGAGAAAGACCAAGAATTAGTGAGCTTTAACACGGCAGCTGAGACACAGTGACCTGACAGGCAAGGAGCGTTGGTTCGTCATCTTCAGTGAGAGCTCAGTGCCGAAACGGCTATAAGCTCACGTCAGCAGTTAACCGGAGACCTTTATTCTGAAGGGCTGAATAACGGCATGTATGCTGAGGAAAGATATGATAGAAGCTACGGAAGGAGCGTGGTGTAAAATACTTCTGAATGTGTCGCCTTCACCACATCCGTTTTAACCTAACCGTGGATTTCCACCAACTGCGTAACGTCTGCGGCACGTCGGCAGAGTCGATCGGTTTCCATTCTAGACAGAATTTGCGTGGCGCCAGGCTAAGAGGGAAGTTGTGAGCATCAAGTCGGCAGATGTGTGCAAGAAGCTCAAGATACAAGTCACGATGTCAACAACTGTAAGGTGTGAGGTGAGAACATCAAACTGAGGACAATCAAGTTAAACATGGAAAAACCTGCATGTCTGTCATGAAATCCTCATCTCTCAAATTCTAGTTGAGATACTGTGTGTATGTATGTATGTATGTATGTATGTATGTATGTATGTATGTATATGTATATATATATATATATATATATATATATATATATATATATATTCACTTGGCAGTATATGACTGCCATGTTAATATTTGTCACAAAATTATATCACAAATCTTAAAGCGTAACTCTCGCCAAAATGCATCCTAGGGTCTTTTTGTGAATGTACGTGAGTCAAACTTTAGTTTAAAAGCATATTCAGGACGGAAGCTCCAATTTTAAGATTCACCGTATTCTTGTTTTTGGGTCAAATGTCCTTTTGAATGGGAGAGCTAGGGGCACTTTTATGCTAGCCTCAAAATATCTATTTTTAACCACTAAGAAGACTCGACACAACATGAGACTTTGCTCCGAGTGTCTCCAGGAGCTCTACACATTAACTCCACCGGAGCACAAGGGATATACTGAATCTGTTGCTGCTTGTTCTGATATCGACTCGTTCTGACTGCCGAGACGGCGGCGACCGGAAACAACAAGAGCTACGGTGAGTTGTTAAAACCTTTCTTTTTAGTAAACTCTGGGTCCACAAACAATGTTCTCAATGCTGAGTTAATGTGTAGAGCTCCTGGAGACACTCGGAGCAAAGTCTCATGTTGTGTCGAGTCTTCTTAGTGGTTAAAAATAGATATTTTGAGGCTAGCATAAAAGTGCCCCTAGCTCTCCCATTCAAAAGGACATTTGACCCAAAAACAAGAATACAGTAAATCTTAAAAGTTTGACTCACGTACATTCACAAAAAGACCCTAGGATGCATTTTGGCGAGAGTTATGCTTTAAGTACAAGAACTGTACAATATTTGCTGTATATGAAAGACAAAAAGATCCCACATTATCCTTTAAAGTCTAACTGAAATCACATTTAGTCGTTGCTTTTTGTAGTAAAAAAATAATTATTTTTTAATTAATTGTCAATATTTTTTTGCCTCAGTCCGCCAACCAATACCATGGACTTCCATTAAAAGTAAGATGGACAGTCCTTGTTTTTATTTTTACTCGACTGCTTGGATCTGTCCTTGAAGATCACCTGATCAAGTTTCTTGACCCAGAGTAGCACTCCCTATTCTTTGAGGTCTGCAGGCTGAGCCCCGGCAGGAGAATGACAGACTAAGTACACAACATTCCCCGTCACAGGCACACAGTGTGTTGTTAGTGGTACTGAAGAGTAAAGACTATACCAGCATCTCAATGGACGGAAGTGACATGCAGGTACACTTGCATGCTGTTTAATGTGCTGCTGCTGAGCAGCTTTTAGCTATCTAGCCAGCAAGCTGATGTTAGCAGTGCAGGACGGGACACGTGTTCATGTTTGTGAGTCAGATAAGAAGGAGACTTATGGAAAGCTAGTATGGTTGTTGTTCAGATAGTAGCTCTCGTGTTGTGTTGCAGGCTGCAGTCTGTGAACGTCTGCTCTGCCAATGATGAAAGCTGAAGTTATTGCTTTATGCAAATATTAGGTTAAAATGAAGCCATTTGATTTTCTGTATACAAACAACAACTAATGGTGTTCCGAAAAATAAATACAAGAATAGGAGACGTCATCGTTAAACAAAATAAATAATAAAAATACATTTCTCCCTTTTGGTTTGTGATTTCTTTTCTTAAAAAAGGAGAACACAGGGCAGGTGATTGACACAGCGGATATCTATGCTGTAAGCAGACAAAAAACATGCAATTTAAATTTCTTAAGTCTTAATGCAGAGACCTCACTGGTTGCAAAATCCATCCATTCATCATAAAGTTGCAGTCTTTAACGATTTACTTGATTCCTAAAAGTCCTACTGATCAACACAAATTACAAATAACATTCCCAGCCATCAAACAAGTATGTAAGTGTTCATTCCTACCTGTGCATGAGTATTGGGTCGTTGGCTGCTGTCTTTGTCCCCAAATGTTTTCCTGCAGTTCTCCAGCCACTACAGGGTTGGGAGGACAGGAATAGGTGAGAGACATAAAATACATACAAGGATTAGGGAAGGGAAAGGAATATTGGTAACGGAGGCAACATAAGAGCTTTTTTTCCTCCCTTGGATGGCTGCATCTACATTTGTGTACGTATATAATAAAGGTGGGTCAGACAGGAGATCTAATAAGAGTGTTGTACTTAGCCAATTAAAGGAGGCCTGTTCCAGAGCACGGGATAGTATCTTGCCCTCCAGGGACCATTGCCGTCTAATTCAATTAGCGCCCCTGCATCCCAGAACCCTCTGCAATCTCATCTCATCTCTTCATTCCCCTCCCCCTTCGTTCCTCCTCCCCGCTTCTTCGGCATGGCCTTCTATAACTGATTTAGGAGCGCCGAGAGTTATTTTTATCCCTTTGGCGGGGGCTGTCACTAGTGATGCAGACACTAACGGCAGCTAAATCTACTCATACCCAACGCTGATTCAATGTCTGTCCTGCTGATGAGACAAACTGGGGCTCATCTTGTACAGCATCAGCTATTTGTCTTAATGTCCTCTTGGCATTTCCATGGTGTGATGGCATACACACGCTTCCTAACCCATCTCTCTTATGAGAGGCCATTGTGAGATAGTTCTTTAAGAGTCTCACACATACACACCGACTTAAACTGCAGCAGTCTTAAGAATCACTGAGGCAACGTGTCCTGAGGGGAAAAAGGTTCAAAGACAATGGGAAATTAGATGAGTGTGGAAGATCTGTGGTGACTTACAAGCTCTGCTGCCTCTCTCTTGGCGTTGTAGGTGTCCAGGTGTTCCTGCAACTCCAGCACACTAAACTTCAGAGTCTCCAACAGTCCACAAGAGACCAGCTACAACAGCAAGACAGGACACCACATACATTAACCCACAACACCACCCAATACATAAACAGTACATGACAGAAAAATATCTACAGCTTGGACACACATACACATTAAGGAGTAGGCATAACATGCAGCACGATTTGTTTTTCCTTCAAAATAATAGAGGGATTACTGCAACCGCATTATTGTATTTTAGCTGTTATTAGTTTTATCAAAATGAGTTCAGACAACCATGCAGAACAGCCTCACCGTCTCTGCGTCCAGCAGCACAGTGGGGCATTGGGAGTGGGACGTCATGACTTCCAGGGAGCTGAGGAACTGATTACCCATTCTTTGGAGCCTTTCCCCGAGAAAGCGCACAGATCCATGCGTAATGGAGCCAAATTTCCTCTGAATGCTCTGTATTAAACAAGGGTGTGGAATAAAAAAATAAATCTTGCTAAGAATGCTCACAAGTAAACAACTGATTGTAGATGCCACAGATAAAGTGCAGCCCTGCTAAGTGTCCAAGGAAAAAAAAGGCATTTACCTGAAAGAGTCTGGAGAACACGTGGAACGTGTAAACAGCAGAGGAACCATCTGTATCTGACAACATCTGGTTGACATGGCAACGCCAAGCATCTTCCTCATTGTCATAGGCAACAGGCTGGAATGCTGCCAGGATAGCGGAGAGGAAGGGCGAAGGGGGCGGAGAGGCCTGAATCTCTGGGAAGCAGTCTGCGTCACCTTCATCTTGACTGAAACACACACGAGGGCCAATAAGCAACAATCTGACATGTTCTACACTCCCCTCAGTCTTTACTGAAGGACAAATGTAAACACACACGCTCATCCTCACTCGCTGCAAGTAAACAACCTCACATAGCTGCATCTCTGCCTCCTTCACTGCAGATTTTGCTGCAGTATATTGAGAGCTCTGATCTACTGCAGTGCACTAGCACAATAACAACATATGAGCTATTAGCATTTTAGCATGATCCAATCATCCTTCTCTCTCTCACACACACACACACACACACACACACACACACACACACACACACACACACACACACACAGACAGAGATACTCACAGGCCCGTAGGACCAAACAGCCTGAAGAAGCAGACAGAATATAAGTATCTAAAGCCTGCGCTGCCAAGCGCTGTAGCGGACACAGTCTCTGTCCTCATCCTCACCCCAACTATTGCTTCTATTTTCTCTTTCCCTTACTCTCTCCCCTTGTCTGCAGCTCGACTGTGCTGCAACTGCTAACAGCACTAGCGCACTGCACTCCCATCCCACACAGGACTGCAGAGCGCTCTATACGAGCTAGGCTTCTACACAAACCGACACATACACACACTTCTGCAAAACAGAGCCAGCTCTCAACCTTACAGTGGTACAACACTGCCGAGTTGTTTTTGTCTTGCTCTCTCCCACATACATAAATCCTCATACATAGAAAAACACTAAACTGATTAGTGTCCCGCTGTTTTCAGACAATCACTCAGAGTGCACCTCACTGACACGCTTGCCAATCAATCATGCGCGGCTAAGCTAAGTGAAAGACCTTGAGTATAGTAAGAAGCTTTGCGACTCTGTGGGTGTATGCGTGTGTGTGAGTGTTAGCGTGTCTGCATACAGTATTTGTTCAGCGGAGTTTAAACGGTGAATTTACAGCTGTCCTCCAGCCAGAATTGGCCCACCTTGAAGAGGGAATGTTTAAATGTGGATTGGAGCCAGCAGCCTACCCTGGCACACCTTCATAGTTCCAGATCACATGGTCGCCATGCCAGGAAGAAATCACCCATCAGACCATCTCAAAAGTATTCATCTCACAGAGGCCAGTCTAGCCACACACTGTAATGCATATGCCTTCATAAGCAGCCATAACCAAACTATTGTTTTACCAACTGATAGCCCTTTTTATTACAATAAAAACATTAAAAAATGAGAATGTAAAAGCTTGCCACAATAATCAAAAAGTAAGAAATGAAAGCTGTACTGCACCGTAATACAAAGACACACTACAAAGACAAGATATGTAATGTTCAAACTGATAAACTTTATAGTTTTTTTTGCAAATATTCACTCATTTTGAATTTGATGCCTGCAACACGTTCCAAAAAAAAGGGGCAACAAAACACTGGGAAAGTTGAGGAATGCTTAAAGAACACCTGTTTGGAACGTTCCACAGGTGAACAGGTTCATTGGTCACGACTGGGTATAAAAAGGAGCTCAGTCGTTCACAAGCAAGGATGGGGCGAGGTTCACCACTTCGTGAGCGTAAGCAAATAGTCCAACAGTTTAAGAACAACTTTTCTAAACGTACAATTGCAAGGAATTTAAGGATTTCATCATCTACAGTCCATAATATCATCAAAAGATTCAGAGAATCTGGAAAAGTTCTCTGCACGTTGAATGCCCGTGACCGTCGATGCCTCAGCATTGCTGCGTTAAAAACCAACATTGTGTAAAGGATATTACCACGTGGGCTCAGGAACACTTCGGCAAACCATTGTCAGTTAACACAGTTTGTTGCTACATCTACAAGCGCGAGTTGAAACTCTTCCATGCAAAGCGAAAGCCATATATCAACAACACCCAGAAACGCCGCCGCCGGCTTCTCTGGGCCCGAGCTCATCGGAGATAGACTGATGCAAAGTGGAAAAATGTGCTGTGGTCTGACAAGTCCACATTTCAAATTGTTTTTTGGAAATCGTAGACGTTGTGTTCTCGGAAAAATACCATCCAGATTATTATCTGTTATTTGAAAGTTCAAAAGCCAGCATCTGTGATGGTATGGGGGTGTGTTAGTGCCCATGGCATAGGTAACTTGCACATCTGTGAAGGCACCATTAATGCTTTTGGAGCAGCATATGCTGCCATCCAAGCAAAGTCTTTTTCAGGGACATCCCTGCTTATTTCAGCAAGACAATGCTGTGTGGCTTCATAGTAAAAGAGTGCGGGTACTAGACTGGCCTGCCTGCAGTCCAGACCTGTCTCCCATTGAAAATGTGTGCCGCATTATGAAGCGCAAAACACGACAACGGAGACCCCGGACTGTTGAGCAACTGAAGTCGTACATCAAGCAAGAATGGGAAAGAATTCCACCTACAAAGCATCAACAATTAGTGACCTCGCTTCCCAAACGCTTACCGAGTGTTGAAAAAAAGGAAAGGTGATGTAACACAGTGGTAAACTTGCCCCTGTGCCAGCTTTTTTGGAACGTGTTGCAGGCATCAAATTCAAAATGAATATTTGCAACAACAACAAAAAAAAAAAAACAATAAAGTTGATCAGTTTGAACATTAAATATGTTGTGTAGTTGCAAATCACTTTATTCTCTTTTAAGATTATTTTTTTGGGGCTTTTCCCAGTGACAGTGGGGAGGGAGATGGGGGATGACACGCAGCAAATGGCAGGTCGGACTCGAACCTGCAGGACTCAGCCTACATGGGGCGAACGTTCTTACTGGGTGAGCTAGAGGCCGCCCCATTGTATTCTCTTTTTATTTACATTTTACCCAACGTCCCAACTTCACTGGAATTGGGGTTTGTAAATGGGAAGGAAAATGTTTAGCAGAAGTCAGAAGGTTTTCTTTTTTTCCAACATTGCGACATTCTGATCTTATTAATAACTACAAATCAATCAATCAATCACAAGCTAAGTCAACATATCTTGATGTATATCATCTTGTTAGAGGACAGTTGAAACATATGTGGCCTTTGCTGCGTGATGTAGCACTACTGCTCGTTTTCCCTGATGCTTTATAAGCCTGATATCATATTCCATACATTTTTCATAAATTATTCTGATGTCAGTGGAGGTGGTCTTTATTTTAGGCGAGGCTGTGATCAGACTCAGTCATATTCAGCCTTCTCTTTTACATCACTGTACATGGTTACCTCTCTAGGGTACCTCTAGTATGTAACGACATCTTTGCCATTTGTCCCCGCATCTAAATTGTTTTACAAAGTAAATCTTTGAAGATATATACGTATATGCCCAAAGCATATGCATTTACAACCGTTCCATTTATGATTGGCAGTACAGAAACCGTTTTTGGTGGGTCTCAGCAGTCTAAAAGCGAGATCAAAAACCCACAGACCAGTATTTCAGTCGTCATTTAGGTTACAGATATGATAATGTATGACGGTCTTCATCCAAAACAATCCACCTACCTGGACATGCCAGAGAAGTCCGCCTCCTCCTCCTCACAGCGCTCATCCAGCTCCTTCAGGGCCTGCGTCACATCGTCCTCCCAGCCAGAGCCACAGGTGCTGTCTGGGTCAGGGTCTGGATCTGGCTTTGTCTCTGGTGGCATGGGCAGGGGCAGAGATATAGGCAGGGCTGTTGGGGATTCTTCCTCACAGAGAGACCCCGGTGGAGTGTCTATGGCCGGCGGGGGAGGGGGGGCTGGGTCCAGGTCATCCTGAGGATCCTGGGTCTCCTGGGGTTCCTGAGCATAACGAGGGTCCTGCGAGTCTGGGAGGTCACACAGCTCTGATGGGTCAGAGGGCAGAGGGGGAACGCTGCAAAACCCCGTGTCCTCACTCACACTGCTGCTCAGCTCGTCCGCTGCAGTCATGCTTACAGCATCCTGTAACACAAACCACAACGGGGGCGCTCAGGCGCAGTTTGGCAGATGATACCACATAAAAACGTACATTAAACCCCCACCCCCCCAACCGTTGATTGAAGATTGCCAGGTTATTAAGACAAGACATATAACTCCGAGAACCTAGATTAACTGATGAGCCTGTATTACAGGTTGGATTAAGACGGCTATAGCCTATACTTAAGAACACACATTAGTTTCCATTATACAAGAGGGACTTAAAGTCAGCACTTTTTACGAGGTTCACTTCCTTGGAGATTGCTCTTTACGTCGCTCTATAAGCTAAACGTCTCTCATTAGAAATAAAAAGAAAAAAGAATCAATAAACAGAAGCCAATATCAATCTATCACTGAAATACCATTAAAAACTTGACCTCAATGCTAATAAGACAGCATCATGGTGAAACGACAGGACAGCAGATGAATGAGACGTACTGTATTTCTATAGACAGATTTATGACCTGCACATTAATGATGAACTGCATTAGTGATAGTGCTGGGCGGTATACCGGTTCATACCGAAAACCGGTGTATATTTTCCTCACGATGTTCATTTTTAATATACCGCCATACCGGTGTGTTTAATAACACAACGTCCGGAACGAACGTTCGCGCTGCGCCGCGCGACACTGTTTTAGACGGACCCTTTAAAATGCTGCACTCCTAAGCAGCGACGGTAAACAGCAGCGCACCAGAGGGACGTCACACGGAAGATGGATGCTGCAGAAGTAATGACACAGACGAACTTGTGCCAAAAAAAGGAGCCGCCGGGTCTGGTCCAAAAATCTGACGTTGACCAAACAACCGTTTTATGCAAGTGCTGTCGGGCTAAAATAGTCGCGAAAGGCGGCAACACGAGCAATTTGCTCCACCACCTCAGCTGCAAACACGTCTTGGAATATCAAGAATGTACGAAATTAAAGTCAGCAGGCTCAGCGCCCTCCACATCAGCAGGTAACACGGGGAAAGCAAAAGAAAAGTCGAGCCAAATGTCACTTAAAGACGCGTTTGCTAGAGGGACTCGCTATGACAGAAAAAGCAGATTACAAACTCCATCACCAACCACCGAGCTAAAGACACGGTCCCGCTTAATACAGTGGTGAGGAATGAGTCAATTAAGGCAATTTACTGCAGTAATTCCTCTCTCAACGAGTAGAAAATGCATTGAACATCTGAATATGCATGAAAAAAACCCCCGTCAAAAACCGGAAAACCGGCATAATTTTGAAAAAAAAAAACGTGATATGAATTTTTGGTCATACCGCCCAGCACTAATTAGTGACATCACAAATTCCCTAAACAATACTAATCAACAGTGGGCACACACTAAGTAAGAGAACAGTTTCAAAATCCACAACTTAATATATTTATAGTTGATTACATTAGCACAAAAAAACAGTTACAGTGTCTGACTCAGACACCGGAAACTCCCAATAAATTCCACATGCAAGTACTGTAACCATATTGTTGTACCGTAAAGCACGTACATGGAGGAGGGATATGTTGGCAGATGCTTCACAGAAAGGATTCTAATTAAAAGCATTTGTTTTTCCTTCCCTTGTTTTTTTTGTTCTATTTAAAAGTCTAATGCATTAAGAAAACTATGTGTGGCAGACAGCCAGTATATCACAGAGGCAGCAGCTATATTACAGAAAGCTTTTAGAAGTGGTCGTAACCATCCTGGAGGGAATGATTAAGAGTATTGATGGTTTTATCTAGGACTCATTACACTAAGAGCTGGGGCTGTGATGGGGGAGATGTCCTTGGCATGATATTGAGAACATTGGCTGGATCGAGTTCCTAGAAACTTGCATTCAGTTCTGTGTATAAAGCATCGTCACTGAGGGGTAGGAACACCTAATTAACATAAATATGTATGAGCTAAGACTATTGACAGTTAAAGATATTGGGCCATTTGACTTAAACTTCTGCAATACCCACACTGTGTGTAAATGCAAATAAGGACAACATAATATACTCACCATTGTTAGTGTAAGTGATAAACGTCAGTAGCAGTGGACAGCAAAGCTGCTCATCACAAGACAGGCTATGGCATGTTAATATGGTAGCAAATTGAAGGGGTTTAATTGGCTAGAGCCCCACTGGTTATCAGTTAACTGTACTTTTAAAAGTGAACACACCACTTGTAATGGACTTATACTCACACATGCTTCTGCCGCAGATAAAGGAGCTGGTGTCCATTTCACAAGTTTTTAATGGAGGATTTAGTTGGTCAGTTGCGGTGTTATTGGAGGTGAGCGGTGACAGCCAGCCTGAGGTGAGCTTTTGTTTTTATCTCTCCCCAAATCACACAAGCCCCGCCACTTAACTATTAACCACATATAAAAAAGGAGCAAGAGCTAGCCTTCAGCACCTATACCCAGAGCAAAGCAACAAAGCAAGCGACGGTAGAAGGAGTCAGAAGCAGCAAAAGCAGCACACGTCTTCACCCGACAGCAGGCAGACACGGTTATAGAACAAGCACTTTTACACCCATCCAAGCCTCCATGAAGCTAGCTGATCCACTGTCTCAAAGACAGACAAGCCAGAAGTACAGCTAAAGCAAATTAAGGTTAAACAGAAAGAAGAAGGGAAGCTAGAAAGCACCCGAGCACCACAGTTTATTGCGGTCTCCGATTGATCGCACCTCAGGCAGCTGGCTGCTGTTGCTGTCTGAGTGGGCCATCTCCAACATGGGGCTATCCAGTCGAGGAAGGGAAGGTAGAGAGGGCAGGACAGTTGCCTCCTCTGTCAGGGCACTGCTGGACGATTCTTGAGACTGCTGCAAGGAGTCCACATGGTTGGACGCGGTGTCGTCTGTAGCAGAGTCACTGTTAAGCTGGAGAAGAAAAACATCAGGACAGGTTAGCGCCTTCTGTTGAGAAACAGCATAAACACAATACAGACTATTATATGTCATCTGGTTTGATGCAAACGTTTTCGAAAAGTACACCAAGCGCTAAAGTCGCCACTATGTCAACAGTCTGAATTTCTAAAGATTGTTAATTGAGTATAATCTAGTGAAGCATTCTGCTGCCATGCCTTTTACTTATTGTTAACACTCTACATGACCTTACTGTGAGGTGCAACAAACGTGGATAATGTGCTGGATTTCATGTTAATATTAATATATAAGAAGCTTTTATTACTATTATTATTATTATTATTATTATAACTAATTCTGTTTTTTCTATTTCTTATACTTTATATTTTTTTCTCCTATGTCTACTTAAAGGTATAGTGGAGGATTTTCTTTTTCCGGGTGGATCATCAAGACTATTGGTCCTCCTAGTTGTCAATCATTCTGGGATATGTTTACGTGCCGTGACAGGTCAGCGAGCAGACGGCCACGGCCTCCGACCATAGACAGTATATAAAAGCCTCCGACCGCTGCCCCCCCGCTCTCGGCGATAGCTTGTTTGTTGGCCTGTAGCGTGCTAACGTTAGCTATAGAGATGCTTGTCCTAAATAGATTTCCACTTACCGGTGGCGAGTCTGACGTAGTGGAAAAAGTGCAAATCTTCTTTTGGAAAGTCGGCTTGTAGAGCCATGCCGACAGCAACTCGTAAACAGAGCGTGCACGAGGAGAACTAGGCTCGTGCACGCTCTCTAGTGCACACGTTTAATAGGCGTTCCCTCTCGGGAGCATTTTTTTCAAAAAGTGGAGAGGGCGGTTCTTTTCTAAAATTCGGGAAAATCCTCCATTACACCTTTAATGTGTATTTGTGTTATTCTGATGTGTGTAATTTTTTTTAGCACAGGAATTTCCCCAGTGTGGCATTAATAAAGTCTATCTTATATTATCGTATCATTTACTAGAGCTTGTGATCAGTTTAGAATTAATTAGTCACTTTGTTCATTATGTTTGTTAACTTGTAGAGTTACCTCAATACTGTATTAGCTTTCACATTACTAAGTCTTTGTTTTAACAATGGTTTGTGTTGCTTGTTTGTTTGCATTACCCATGTTTCTGTATCAAGCAGAGCATGACATTTAGTCATTTTAGTCTTCCATTTAATTGATCCAGCACAAAAGGTAAGTTCATGCCAACATCAATAACAGCTATATATTACACTGAACTATTTCAACATTCTGTTTAAACGCACACATAAATGCTGCATGCTCATTCTTCTAGTGGTAAGGAGTAATACTGCATGACTACAAACATTTTTGGGGGCAAATATCCACTAGAGGCAAAAGCTCATTCTCTCACCGTGCACTACGAAGATCAAGAAGAGCAGAAGAGGAGAGAAAGACGCCCCATTAGACTGAGGTAAAGCATTTCTAATAATAGCATTATTATTGGCAGCGTTGGATAAGACCTTGCTTGCAAAGCAAAACAAAGCAAAGGAGAGTTAGAGACAATGCACAGAAACATGCTGTTATTTTAAATTCTAAAACTTGATTACATTAAAGGAATTTTATTCAATTCTAAAACTGTAAATCTTCTCTCCTTGGTAATAAAACTATCAATGATCAGTGATTTACCTTGAGTCAAAGCAAATTGAACCAATTTATCTGAGTTTTCCTTAAGTGTACTTACCTATCAGTAAAATTAAAACTATAAGAAAGCATAATAGCATTAATCTAGCAGTCAGAGGAAGAGGGACTGGGCTGAGGTTTAAAAAGGGGGAGGGGGGGCATCTACCACCAGCGAAGAAGCAAGCATCTAGCCCCCTGTCCACACTGGCAGCAGGTCCAGCTCAGTACGCACACACACACACGCACACCATGCCAGCGGGCTGTGTGAGGAGCATGGTGGGTTGGATGTGGGGTGGGGGGGGACCCTAACTAGAGTGAGACTTACAAGGCCAGAGCGGGTGAGAATCTGGCTAGCGCTCAGTACCTCCTCCTCTGACGATTCGTCCGTGTCCTCATGGTTGGTGAGGTTGAGGCTTGGCGTGCTGCCTGCGTACTGGCACTCCTGCAAAGACGGCGTGTCCCCTTTGTCCATGCTCTCCAGGGAGCGACGGCGCACCCCCCAGTTGAAGTTGTCCATGCTCTCCCCCTGCAGGACAACCAAGACAACGGCAGTGAGACACAGTGCACACAATAGGAGGTACTGGGGACGATTTTACAACACAAGGAGAAACAAAAAAAAGCACAAGACAAACACATAAAGAACATTAACATTCCACAACTTATACAAATATAAAATAAAAATACATAAATGCATGATTGAGTGAGATGATTTTCCTCTGCATTTTTGGATGATAAATGATTCAATGTTCTAAAACTTTATATATATATATATAAAAAAAAAAAAAAGGGTTCACAACGACAGTAGCCACAATTTCAAATCAAGAGCACTACAGCACTTTGTTTGGTGACAACTAGGGCTGCACAATTAATCGCAATTTTATCAAAATCGCAACATGGACTAGTGCAATAATCAAATCGCAGGGGGGCGCAATATTTGTTAAAGGCAAAATATGTGTCAAACCGTTCTAAAATAAAGTATTGTGGTGCTGCAGAGACGTCCCGGCCTACAAATAGTATCCTACAGACCAAAGAAATTTTTTTCTTTTTTTTAATTTATTTATATTTTTTCAATGAAAATTTGAATAATGATACAAAAATGATCATTCCCTCCAATGTCGTGAATCATATCGCAATATCAGTCAAAATAGTCGCAACTAGATATTTTCCTCATATCGTGCAGCCCTAGTGACAACTTGGGAGAGACACCGCGGGCCCTGCAGAGAACGCCATCTCTAAAAAGCTTTTTGTCCCAAAGACTTACCTGCAACTCCTTGTGGCAAGAGAAGAGAAGGAATAAGTGTGTTAGTAGACTTAAGACACTTACAAAGCACAGAAATGTTTCTACTACAACAGTCAAGACAAATAAGACACAAGATGTTGTTAATCAGAAACAACACAACTACATACAGTATGGTCAAAAGTAGTGATGAAAAGTAACTGAACTGAATATGCAAGTACTTGAGTGAAAGTGAAGATTTTGTGACGGGTCCCTGCACTTCATACCTGCACGCCATTTAAGTGGATTTAAAAAAAAAAGAATTGTGGTATTTTAAAGTTTATTAATGCAAATAGTTATACTGTCCACACACTATTAGCTCCTCCATATTTCCTTCAATTTCTTGTCTTTTCATAATCTGAAAAATACCACAATTTACATTCATATGTATATATTCTATTATGGGAACACCTGCACCCCTCAACCTGCAGGAGCTTTTCAATCATGCAACGATCAGGCAGGCTAAGATCATCCTATCTGACAACTCTCATATGTTGTTTTCGGAGTTTGAGTTATTGAACTCAGGAAAGAGGTACAGGGTTCCTCTCTGCAAATATAATAGGTATAAGCACTCATTTGTTCCTTTCGCAGTGAAGCTCATAAATGAGCAGCACTGAATGTATGACAACGAATTTTTATCAATGTAAATTTGAGACTGAATGTTTGTATGGATAGGACTGAAGGAATTACTGCATTTTTATAATGGATTGTAAGGATATTTATATTTCCAAATGGATACATTTTTTATTAACTGCCTTTCTAGAAAATGGTAACTTGTAATTTTGCACAGCTACTTGAGTAGCCTTCATGTTTAATGTCTAACTGTTTTAACCCTGTGTTTGATGTGTGTCTATGTTACTCTTGCAGCAATCTTCTCTCTGTCCAAAATTAATTTCTCCTTTGGGAGACTAATAAAGAGACTTTGACTTTGACTACTTGACCGCTGTGACACACACACACACACACAACAAGCCTTGTTGCGTGTGTCACATCTACGGTCATTTCTCACCTCAGCATCCTCCAACTCCACATCTAAGAAGTCAAAGTCCTTGAAGACACCAAACTGCTGCTCACTGCCCGTGTCTTCCCCCCCGACCTCCTCTTCTCTGACCACCTCCTCCACTGTGGGTATGAGACTGGTCTGCTGGTCTGCAGAGTCCAGATCCTCATTGGATGAGAACACCACCTGCATAGAAAGGAAGGAAAGAGACTCTTTGTTGTCAAATAGTAAAAAGCAATTGTTGTATATCCATAAAAAAAACAATTCAAACTAAAATAAAATCAACAAAAAGACACCAGCAGCAGTATCTTTAACAGTGATTTTACAGAGACCTTGTCAGAGGCTTTAGAGTAGGAGAGGAGTCTTACAGATGGATTTTTGGGAATGCCAGACTCCGGACCACATAAAGACAGGACATTCATCAGCCTCTCTCTGGTTCTCCTCTGTAACAAAAACACATAATCATGATGAGGAAACGTGTCAAACAACTGCCAATTACCAAGTAATGTGTGTGCTCCATGATATTCTCGATAGAAGTAACAAACAATTTAATTTGTATTCCTGTTACAAATGTGACCGTGATGTTGTATTTTGACAAAGGCATTTATTAAAATCACTGCGTTTATATGCTTGGGTGGTTTCAAAATATTCAAAAATATTCGCATAACAGCAATCGATATGGAAACACACGTACATTGGGATTTTCTTTTGCAGATGTTCTAAAAATTCTGTTCAATTTTCTCTACTTTTAGGTGGGAACCTGGCTACTGCTACCTGGTGTAAAGTATTAGGCAGTCCCTCCAGAGTTTTTTTGTGATTGTTGCGGGAAAAAATCCTTGATTATGTGGCACGTTTTCTTAAAAAATGTGATGGAATATGCGGGATATTTTTGCAATTTTATGCTTATGTTGCGAGAACTTGCAAAAATTGCGGGAACTTGCAAAAACTGTGGTTTGATGAAAAAGAGAAAAAAAAGTGATTCCCCAACACCGTGTTCTCACTAGGCGAAATTACGTCACTTCATAATGTTCCCATGGCAACAGGGGAAAATGGCTGCTCTTGAGTGAAGTAAAAGCAACATTTTTCAACTTCCTGCTGAGATATGTGAGACTTTTTTTGCAACAAAAATGCGGGGATTATGAAATCAAGCAAGCCCTCCATATTTTGCGCGGAAATCTGCAATTTATGCGGCAAAAGTGCGGCGTATTTTAAAAAATGTGGCCCCCGGATAAATATGCGGACTTTGGCTGATTATGCGTTGAATTCTGCGATCGCATAATCACATTTTTCTGGAGGGACTGATTAGGCCTACATGATGTTGGATGCCGTGTGTCTGTTTGAGTACCTGAGAGAGTTGAGGTCTCTTCCAGCTCACTGGCACCAGACCATTGGAGTTGGAGCCGGATGATGTAGAGGAGGTACTCCTGGTTACAGCAATCACCTGCGGCTTTCCATTCCGGCCTGCTGCAGTACGCTGGTCACCATATTTATGCCCTATGATTGGCGTCTATAGAGTCAAATAATGCCAGTTAGCAATAAAATACTACAGAGCATATCTTCAAAGTGAAAACACTGACATATGTGCACTGAGGAAAAACTGGAGTGGGAGGATATGGACCTCTGAGATGTCAAAGTGGAAGTCCAGAGTTTTGCCAGGCAGCTCCTTTGAAGAGTTGTTGAATATGCGTGTAAAGGCAATTTCTGGAGAGCCGCATGATTCGGTGCTATAAGAGCGCTGCACATCGTCTGGAACGACAAGGCTGGCTGAGCGAGACACCACCAACTTCAGAATGTTTTGAGCCTCCTTCCAATGTGGGCTCTGTAATAAAAACAGGGAAATATAATTAGTCCATTGTGAGATATCAGGCTGTGCAGGATTACATGAATGTGAATGGACATAGTATCCCTCAGAAGACCCAACCATACCCCTACCTACAGCAGCTATCAGCCACTCAATCTCTGAGGCCATTTGTATTGTGCACCACTTTATACAATGTATAGCCTATGTTAACGCCAGGGGACTTAAAGGCTTAAAAAGGATGCCTAACAAATACAAGTCACAGTGCACACCAATGCACATGCAGGGATATAATGTATACACACAAACACAATGGCTTCTACAAACGGCAGCACTGGTAGTAAGCCAGTACAGAATCGGCCCCAGGTTATAATGGTGTAACAGCTGTCAGATGCAGTTGTGAGTGAAAAGCATAGAGTGCCCTGGGTCAGAGCTGGTAAAAGGCTTCCATAAAGAGGCCTCTAAACAATAACCTTGAAGATATGTTTTTCTTCTTCTCAGTTGTGCTACTATTAAAAGACCAGATCATCCCAGTATATACAGGCTGTATGTGAAAATATAACTACTATTGAACATATGGAAAACTGCACCCAAGTGGTGCATGGGTGAAGTTCTCGTCCACCACTGCAGAGAGCCACGGTTCAATTCCTGGTGCTGCTACTTGCAGAAAATAATGTAAAAAAAATACATATGTACTTCACTTTACCCATTAAGTCATTGAGTAAATAACTGATAACATGCAACGAGTAGCTTGCACAGCACTGATTGCAATATTTGATCAAAACTAAACAAGAAGTGCGGTGAAGGCTCACCTGAACATATTTGCCAATGATCTTCATGATCTCCAGGTTGAACTGTTTGACGGGGGCTGCCGATAGGTCGATATGACTCAGCAGGCTGTAGATGATCTGCAACAAGGACTGCTGCATGCTGGGAAGGCCCTTCTCCAGCAACTGAGAGAGACAGAGAAGGAAACATCACTGGTTTGATCTTACCATATGTTACTAACCGCAACAAGTTTGATCGTCATCTCGCGTACCTCGGCCAAGTAAGTGACCAGGTTCAGGGTTATCTCTGCAAAGGCATCGTGGAGATAGCGACAGACCACGTTGATCCAGTTGGTGCAGTCGCGAGAATAGCTGTGTGTGCTGTACAGGCTCATCATGTGGGCCAGGTTGGAGAGTGTGGCTGACTTCTCCTCTGTGCACACCTTGGCTATCTTATCAGCTGTCTCCTTACAGAAAGGAGAGGGGCTGTCAAAGTGCTGGATGAGATGTGGTAGGAGGCACAGGATATTCAAAGGAAAACCTGCAGACATGTCACAGGAAGACAGGGAACACAAAGTCACATAATTAGTAAAGAAGTCTAAAGCAATTACCGATATCAATACGACTGATGACACAAATGTTTGCATTGAACTGAGCACTAAAAGCAATGAAGATTATGGCTGCACGATATGAGGTAAATACGCGATAATGTTGTTGAATAGCGTGATAACGATATTACTTGCGATAAATAAACAGATATTAAACAACTTGCTTGTTTCATTTAAAACAAATTAAAGGAAATCATTTCCAATGTATATATTCCAATATATATAAAAAAAAAAGATCCAAAAAAATCTAATCTATGATCAAGTCAGAAGTAGGGATATTCTCAGTTCTACACACGTACCTGCCACTTGCGAAGGGTCCACCAGTGTATGTCTGGAGACACTGATGAGCTTGCTCAGCAGGTGGATGGTGAGCTCCTGAGTAGAAGCAGAGGTGAAGCCCTTCAGGAAGAGCTGCAGCAGGCCAGGGAAGCTGTACCACTTCAGCTTGGCCTGGACCTTCTCCAGACGTTCCCTGCTGTCTACCCGGTCCAGAGGCAGCTGGCCCAGCAGCTTGTTAAGGAGCCGCAGGGCCAGCAGATACTCAAACTCGTAGTCCGACTCCAGCAGAGAGGCGGCGATCCAGAATACAGTGGCCATCAGATTCGAAGGGTCCACGGGGGGGATGGCTTCCCCTCCTGGACCCCCTCCCCCACCTAACGATGATAAGCTCCGTGTGCGGGCCAGGTTTCCGTGGCTACCACCAAGTCGGTCAGCTATGTCTAGGGTGTTGCTCCGACGTCTGTCGGCTTTTCGCTCACCCATTAGGCTGGCACGAAGAGAGTTGCTGCGAGTATGAGCATAATTGAACAGACCACCACTACTTAGGTTCAGCTGGCCTGTGCTTTTCCTGTTGGCAGCAAACTTAGGCCCCAACAAGGGATCGCGGGCAGAGGTTCTGTAAATAAAATGACAAATCATTTTGCAAATGATTTAATTATGTCAAGTAGTGTGTGATTGAAGGTAAGGATGAGTCAAACATGGTGAAATAAAGAGGTTATCATTGGGTGGACTTACTGTGCCAAGGCAGTGAGGAGGTCATAGTTTTTGACCGTGTCTGCTAACGTGTCAATGCCCGACTCCAGTGTTAAGAGTAGTTCAATGACAAAGCCCTAAGGAGAAAAAACACCAGAGGTCAGCCAGCCAGAAAGAAACGGATGACTCTGGATACCAGTGAGTCAAAATGTCTCATTTTGTTGTTACTTGTACTGATTCTTTAATCTACATAACAATTGTATTTCCTGTAAAATCTGTGTGGAGTGTGGGTTATTTTCGATCTGATACAGTAGGCTTTTCTCCAGGACCCATTCCACCTTTACAATGGTTTACAACCACCAACAAATGTATCTATTTATATCAGAACAACTGTGCTCTAAATGCAATTGTGAGTGATTAACAGGTTGAGGAATACTATAGAGATTAAAAAGTAGAAGGTGACCAATAGTGTTGTGCGATTAGACCAATGCAGAGCAGGACCATGTAACTGTTTTATGTTCTAACCTGAGCCTCCTCTCCTGGGTCCCCTATAGTCTCTACCAGCCGAGACAGAATGTCAGACAGTGTGGCAAGAGTCAGAGGTTGCTTGAGTGCCCTGAAAATCTGGAATGAGCGACCAGCGTAGTGGCGAGAAGAGCAAGACAGAGCTGTTTGTAGGGCTACTTCGCTCAGCAACGACTCGAGCTGGAAACCTGAAGGGATGCACAAACACAAACAGGTAAATGTGATAAAAGCTGTCTAAATCATAACTATATTCCATGCTGAAAACTGTAAAATGAGGCAACAAGCAGTTATGAACCATACAGACCTGACTGGGAATGCTTGAAGACAGTCACTACATGTCTGACAAAAACACTCAGCTGGTCAGCGCTCTTAATGTTGGGGTTCTTGGGTGACACATCCTCGTGGTTCCAGAGCGGGCCCCGCTTTCTACAAGGCAATAGCAAACACACATCAGGCAATGGGACTTGTTAACGCTACGAAATTACACCACACCTCGAAACATCGGTTGGAGTTATCACACCAGGCTAAAGGAGCCAATAAGACATCAACTCAAAAAACCAAAACCATGCAATGTGAAAATACCCGATCCTTTCAGACCCCGCTGGAGGCATGAAAGCAAATTATTGAACAGAATGAGTAATAATGCAAGTGCATTGATTCAACATCTGTATCTGTATGATTGAAACTGATACACCAAGCATGTGAGATTTTACATTAGGCCAAGTTAGTCAGTCACAAGTAGTAGAAGGGCAAATAGTGGCTAAGGTAGATTTAGTTTTAATATAACAGGGTCTTCTTACCTTGAGGTAATGAACTCAATGAGAGCTTTGACTTTCTCGTCCTGTTCGACAGTGGCATCTACCTCACTGAGGAGTGTGGGGGAGAGGTGGGACAGAGCAGCTCCCCCTGTCCCAAGACTTATACTGGATGAAGTGGAGCTGGAGCTGAGGCCAGAGTCTTTCATAGGTGATGGCTGACAATCTGGGAAAAACTCCTGCACTCCTATAGGAACAATTGACATACACATTGTACACATTGAGCTGCGTGATGTGCTTTGAAGGCACCTTAAGAAATAGTAGTAGTAGAAAAAGTAATATTTTTTATCTTTTAGCAAATACAAACGGATAATAAAGGTTTTACTTTGTTTCCTGTTGTGACAAGCTTGAATAGTGTAGTATTGGGTCTAACTTTTATATTTATCATGATGGATTTCTGGATTCTGTGACAGGGAAACCTTTATGTGTATGTGTGTATGTGTGTGTATGTGTGTGTGTGTGTGTGTGTGTGTGTGTGTGTGTGTGTGTATGTGTGTGTGTGTGTGTGTGTGTGTGTGTGTGTGTATGTGTGTGTGTGTGTGTGTGTGTGTGTGTGTGTGTGTGTGTGTGTGTGTGTGTGAGAGACACAAATGAGTATGCCCAATATTTCTCTGCTACTTTCCCTCCATTTACGACAAAAAAAGGATTTCTACAGCTGGTATGGAATCAGTTTGCAGTCCTTCAGTTAAACAATAGTTCTCCTAATTTAATGACCTTTTCTTTTCGGATTCTGAGCTCCACGGCAGAACTGACCTGTGAGGTTGATCTCTGGAGCTACTGACTTTACAGTCAGGACCCTCGGCTCATTGTAGTCTCTGTTGCGTAACAGCACCATAGCCACGGATTGAACGCTGCTATTTCCTCCCTGGACGACGAGCAGGTGAAGCAGAAGACGTTTGCAGTGCTCGTACACTTCTGGGTGCTGGTGATCAAACCCTGAAGAGGGAGAGGGATACAATTTAACTTTAGCATGTAGAGGTGTAATGAAGTATGAGGTCACTCCTCTACTAGGTAATTTTCTATGTACTTTTTAAATAATGTACTTTTGGTAAAAAGATCCGGTTATTCAGGTACAGGACCTGAGAGGCCCCAAAAGAAGAAAACTTCTTGGAAGATTCAGGCATCCAAAATATTATTAATTAGGAAGCAAGTTACCTATAAAAATTACATGTAGCAAGAGGTGCAGGTAGGCGCTCCACTCCACTTTGACCCCATGGTCCACAATTAGGTCCGTTAGTAGGATGACTGCAATGTTACATCTGAAAAACAGACAAGGTTGATTTAGGCAAAGAACACGATAGAATAATGTAGCGGCAGAGTAAAGGTGATGTATGGTGTACCTGTGGAGCGGTACACCAGGGGCATTTGTCTCTGGCAGGTAGTCCACAAGAGGAGACCAACAGCCTCCTGTAGGTGGGAAGGGGAGGGGCTCTGGCCGGTTGTGATCCATCACTTTCAAACGCCAGTTAGCATAAAGTGGCATGGAGTCACCTTGGAGAAGGTAAAACAGAAAATGTTTGTGGGAAAGAATTCTGAGTAGTGTTTAGTTTAAGTGGTGCAAAGAGTTTGCTCTTACTCTTCTCTTCTTCGTAGGAGCCTCCGGAGCTGCTGCTGTAACGAGATTCCAGACGGTGGTGCTGACGGTTCAGGTTACTGTTCAGCCCGCTGTAGATGTCCAGGTGGGTGTAACTGCAGAACAGGCACACTTGATTTAAAAGGATAGTGCAAGCTTTTTTTTTTTGTTTCTGCCTATGGCCAAAAACGTCAAATCTAAACCATTTCATCAGCAAAATCTTTCAATTAAAAGTACCTCATAGCTGTGTCTCTGAATTATTTCTAAAATAGACTTGAGTGTTTCATCTGAATTAATTCATATAAATAATCAAGAAGCCATTCTAATTTCCACTTTTTAACACCTCTCGTGTAAAGTATTACATTTTCTGTTTGACACAAATAGAACAGTGCCGTATTTCAGCTCGTACCTGTCCTCCATGTTAGAGTCTTTGATCTTGCTGTCATGATGACCATCGTTTCCTGGCACCATGGTATTGCTGCTGGAGGTTGTTCCTGAGAGAGCAGACAAAAAACATTGACCATCAGGCATTGAACGTGTGATTTAGTATTGGGAGACACGGCCTAAGCTGTGAACTAGTGCATGCGGACTGCTCGTTAACCTGAGGTGACTGAGGGGATCTTGAAACTTGAGGTGATGCGGTAATAGGGGGGGTTGTCCATGTGAGTGACAGCTGAGCTAACAGGATCGGTCAACTCAAGTTCACACATCAACTCCTCCAGCAGCTGCATAGTCTTATCTCTGCCCAAGTAAACCACGACCCGTTTCACCTGAGGACACACATGTAGACACAGTCAGAAACATGAGGAGTAAGTAGAGGACACAGCACATATAACAGATACGGTGCATGATGGAAATACTCTGTGACTTACATAAGGCAAGAGGCTGGGGTCACTGCTGACTCCTGACATACTGATGAGGAAGTGCAGAATGATTTTGAGGTTCTTTGGCCAACTGTCTGCTAATGTGGTCCATACATTCTCTATCTCGGACCAAGCAAACTCATCCCCATACTGTAAAAAATGAAATAATTTCATGATCAACAAATTATCTCTAAGAACATTTTGAACCCATCATGTTCACGTCAATCTGAATATGATGGCATGCAGTTGGTCCATTAGCTGTCTCACCTTAGCGGTCATGAACATGAGATTATTGAGCACCATGGTTGTTGCACGAGGGGAGCCCCAGCCCTCTCCACGGAGCCAGCGGCGGCTGTTAACCATCATGACCTCCCGTTCGTGTACATCCTCGTCATCCTCACCACTGCCGCAATCTTCGGGCCGCCGTACAGTTGGTTTGAAATCAACCAGCTCCACATTGTTCATCCAAGGCAGGAGGTAGTGCAACATGACCTGACGACCACCGGGATGCGCCGTCTGGATACGCTGGCTCACCTCTGGAGTGGGGGCAGAAAGAGGATTGGTTGTTAGTTAAAGCAGATTGTCATCCATTACACAATGAAGAAAATACTCTGCCGATTTCTCTTTAACCTTATTTCCATCTTCTAGTCAAAACAGTATCATAACATCCACAAATTGCCATGCTCTTTGTACTGTTTAGTTTGGTAAAATGACCTAGTTCACGTGGGTCATCCGCTGATTAATTCCATCATCAATGGATGGTTGAAGAGTTAAGGTGTATGTTCTTCTCTTAGCCTCGACATGTCATTATATCAGAGCGGAAAGGTACAAGTTTGGAAAGGATGTGACACATAAGGTAATGTGCATGATTTCTACACATTACAAATGGTTGTTTATGAAAGTGATGATTTCATGGACCACCAGCACAATTCGAACATCCACATTATTAAGTGAAGCAGTTTTTGAAAAGTGCACGGATATATATTATTTATATTGAGACTGCTATTCACCTAAAAATAAAAGAAAAAAGAAAAATGAATACTAATTCCTGCATCTGCAATATTAGGCAAGTATATGGTATGTAGTAAAAAGGCTGCTGTGAGGCTTAGGAAATGATGACATGCATTTCCTAAGCCTCACAGCAGCCTTTTTACTACATACCATATACTTGGCACACAGAGACGTAGGGCAGATCCCTGCTGTCACAGGGAAATAAAACTTAGATCTTTAAGCACCCTGCCATCCCAGCAGCAGCTGTACCAAACTGTAATGTAGCACACCTGAGAAGATGGGCAGAGTGAGCTCTGGGTAAGTCCTTGCAAGCTCCTCAGACAGCTGGTAGTAAGACACAGAGTAGAGGTGTGGCAGCGGTGAGGGAGGGGTCAAGATACCATCCGTTCGCTGGATCTCCAATTTGTGGGCGTAACGGAAGAGCTTGGGTTCCAGGATCTATTAGTTTCACAAAGACAAACAATCACAACATAGTGTGTTTAATTAAAGATAAGTCGATGTGTAGATGTGTAAAAGTGAACTTTTGGAACAATAGAAAACAGAAATTCTGACCTGTAAGAGCTGCATTGCCACCTCATAGATGTCCCTGGAAGAATCAGCCGCCTTGAACAGAATCAGGTTCAGCAGCACCACAGTGTCAAATTGGTAATCCCTAAAAGAAAATGTAAAACACAAGCTGTTTATCAAAAGCATGGTTCATACAGCAGCAGCAGTGTGATCATGCCATATGAAATGTATAGCTGTGTGTATGTGAGGTGTGCATCGGTGTGAGTTCAAGTGAATGTGTTTATATTTACTACACTTACTTTTATTGCTGTTAACTGGTTTTTGGATGTTTTATTGTATTCACTGCAACTTAGCCATGGCTATAAACACTGCGATACAGGCATCGGATTGTTCTTTATGTAATAATCTATGTTTTTTTGTATCTGTCCCTATTCAAATAAACTTCAAAATAAAAAAATAAAAAGGTTATTTGAGTCGCAATTCACTGGCTCCAAAGAGACAAACAAGCCCACAAAAAAATGAGTTCAAGATGAAGCTGGGAATGTGTAGTACCTGTTGTGAAAGACATTGGCGATGGCCCTGAAGCAACCGGCAGCCACGCGACGAGAGCCGGTGTAGCAGCGGTCCACAGCCCAAAACATGAGGTTGCTCTGGTCTGGATTCAGCTCCAGGAGCAGCATCACGGCCTCACAACCCAGCTGGTGAACCTAGGGCAGACCACACAGCGACTGTTAGAACTGTGAGTTCACTTCTTCCAACGGTCACTACAAAACCCTGCTACCAGTAGCTAAAATTAGTATTTAGTGTTAACATTAGCATAGTCACAAAAATATGATGTGAAGCGGTGTATTTTAAAACACAAGCCTGTCATAAGGACTACTAATATGAACTACGCATTGACAAAAACATTTTTGCAGGCACTAAATATAGATCAACACATGAAGTATCCTACATTATATCTGCAGAACAACTCAAAACAACGAAGTAATCTCTTGAAAAAAAGGGGATACAAAGGAAAACATTTGTGATTTTCACTCTAAATAGTACGTCTGTAACTGGATTAAAAGGTGATTTAAATGTAGTGCTTTCTGTAAATAATCAATTTTATGGTGCATGTGAATGAAATGCTTGATTAAATACGCTGACCTCTTGCAGTACTTCTGAAAACCACTGTGTGGTGCTAGTGACGTGTACGTGAACCTGTGCTGCATAACCTCAGAAAGTCTTACAGTACAGCCAGACTGAACAGATCGCTCCTCATAAATTTTTTTTATATGATGCTTAGTTTAGCTGTATCGCTAAAGACATTACAATTATATAGTTGTCTTGTGTTGATTGCCACCATTACATTCATGACCTTGTTAGGAGGTTTTATATGCTTTAATGAGGGCTGGCAGGTCGAAACAGGGAAGTGTTGCCTTTGTGCGGTAAGTACTTTGTCATTTCAGGACTTTGGACATGTTACCTTCCTGTTCTACACTAAATACGTGGTTGAGCGTTTATGACATTTCTTTGGTGATGCACACTCCTACCTCAACCTTATTTTCAGTACTCATCCATGTGCTTCAGCCAAACTTTCAAAGACAATTTTAGTGACAACCAAGCAGGCTAAAATTGTAACATTTCTCTAACCTTCTTGTCCTGAGAATCCAGGATGTTGTCCAGCCACTTGTAGAGGTAGCCATCAGAGGAAAGGCCAACATTGTCAGCTACAGGTCCACAACACAACACTGCAGACATGGCCTGGAACATTAAAAAAAAGCTGTTAGTAATCAGTAAGTATGGATTGTATTGTATCCACAAATACATCATTTATATCTTTATTTACGTTTGTGTGTACCTTTAGCGCACAGTATTGATGCCGGTTGATCTGCATATTTCTGTCACTGTAGCGGTCCAGGGGAGTGAACATAATGCTGAACGGCCCAGCCCAGTGACTGAACAGCATGAACAGACTGTGTCTCAGCGACTGCTGGGGGAAGATGGTCCTCCTCTGGTGTACTGAACACAACAAGTAACAAAAGTAATATACATGACGCTCTAACTTTAGACAGACATTCCGTGCAAATGAGTTTTTGACTGACTGATATAAGCGAGCAAGTGAGTTAAAAGACATACCTGGGACATTCTGAATGATATTGGCCACAAGTGCACTGAAGTGACAGCGAATGTCCTTCAGCGTGTCAGAGTCCTTGTCGTTTTCAGCCTCAAGCAACTGCCTGGTCAGATCAACATACTCAAGCAGCGTACTGTTCAGAGAGTGGCTCTCTCCATCTAACCCTCCACTCGCTCTGTAAAAAGTCAACAAAAGAAAACATTTATTATGTTTATAAAAACAGTTATATTAAAGTGCAAATGTATTCCTAATCACATTGTCACAAGAGCTCTGTGGATTACATACATCTGACTAACGACACCAGCATCAGCCAGCAGCTCAAATATCCGGACCAGCTGGACCCTGAGGATGTCACGACGCCTGCGCCGCTTCATGTTCTGCAGAGTAAAGAGAGTAGCATTGTAACTTAGTAAAATTGTCTTCAAAAATCAAAACAAAAAAAAAAGCAACTGTGGCAGAAATAATTCCTAGTATCAATGAAATGCACTTACTTCAGGTCTTCTTTCTAGAGCTTCTTTTATGATGGGATTTAGCTCCTCTATCAACTCTCTAAAAAGGGAGAGGAAAGTTAGATGTAAATAAATAAGGAAAATATTTTGAAAGTATATATCAAAGTGTAGCAGGGTATAATAAGTAGTTGTTTACCTAAAGGCCACAGGGTTGGTCCTGCCAAGCCCCAACACAAGAGACTCTGTGATGTCCATGCTCTCAGAGCGCATCATTGGAACAATGTGTTTGAACAGAGAGGAGGGGGACGGAGTACCAACAATCTATTAACACACAGAAAGAGCAATGTCATGGCTGAAATGCAAAAATAGGAATAAGTTAGTATCTGTTCACTGTTAATTGCTGTTATGTTACATGGGTCCTATGTTTTTAGGATTATGAAATTCAGAGTTACACATAGTATAAAGTCATACTTGTATTGACACTGGATTACATTTTTCCACACTTACTACACTTTTAAGACTTGAAAATTAGCAAGACATTTTTGTATATCCAAGACTTTTTAAATGTGTGTTTTCTGCAGAGGTGTTCCTGACCTTTGAATCATAACTGTAGCCGCTGTCCGGCGTGGACGCCAGCGTCTCAGGCGGGGAGCAGCGGACGGAGCCAGAGGTGGACGATGAGGAACACATGGAGGGGGAGGAGGAGGCCGAGCTGCAGCACAGAATCAGGTAGTTCCTCCAAAGGCCGATGTAGGAGTCACTGCTGTTTAGACTGTTCAATTTCTTGGCATTGATGGGGCTGCTGAATGTGGACATACGTAACAGATGTCAGAGATTATAACACTAAGCCCAGAGAATGAAGGCCTATGTTGGGCCCTCACACAGAGGCGGCATGCTACATCAAGCTTTTCCATTTACAGTTTTTATCTTGTGTCAAGCCCATTAAGATTGAAGTATTATTTGGTACAAAGTCTTGAGTCCCCAATCCTAGCACATAATGTCATCACAAAGACATCCTCACCTGGCCCTTTTAAAGCCAGTCTAATAAAAACACCCACAATGACAAAAACACACTCAATTACAATGATGCACAAAAAAAAGACAGAAAACAAAGAGGCTTGATTGAAACAACATACTTGATGTCAACTTGTGGAGACAGTAGTTGCAGGCGGGTGTAGGCAAACATCCAGGCATAGTTGAGGGCAGTGGGGCAATGTTTGGGCAGGTGCTCCTGCCGCAGGTAGCTGGAGAAGCTGATGACCCAGGGGTCCTGGCCCTGAGTAACATGGGCAAACACCCAGATGTGCGAGGGGCTCACCACATCAAACTGGTGGCTGATGGGAGATGAGCTCCACTCTGCTAGCGTCTGAAGATCAATCCCACTGGGACAGTACAGCAGGTTGCTCTACAGAGAAAAACACAGAGACAAATTGAGTCTCGGAGTATTTGTACAAGCTTTCTGATTCTGTAAATAAGAAAAAGCATTTATACCTGGTCAGCTCCTGTCAGATGAATGAAGCTCTCCAACACGGATGCACTTAATCTGTCCATTACATCTATGGCCAATTCCTCATCGCCCTGAACGATTGAGATAGACAGAAGTAATGTCAGAAAACAGAGCAATTATAACAAAAAAAACCTCATACACACATGTGACTTCTATTTGTCAGTTGCAATAAAATGCACTGTGGTTTGAGTTTTGAGTTATTACCTTGCCAATGCCCAGTGCAGTGTGCAGCGCCCGGACCTCCTTGAGGACGTTAACAGCCAGCCTGCGTGTGGCAGGGCGGCAGCTACAAAGCACAACCAGTGCTAAACCCTCCACCACATGCAGCACCCCTAACAGAGGAGTACGTTCCAGGGACAGAGAACGACCGCTGCTTGAGCCCTGTAGAAGAGAAGTATAATTAAATCCTCTCTAAACGTTGGGACATTTAAGTCACTAAACACATACAAAAAAAAAAACATGAACACAAAGTACACAAATGCATATAAAGACACAAAAATCACTCATAATGAAGTTAATACAGCTGGGGCTTTCAGACCAACCTGTGCATCGTGGCTCTTATTGCTACTCTGCACTGCCTGCCTCCATTGGATGATGAGCTGCAGTAGCATCTTGACAGCGTTGTCCAACAAAGTGGGGTGGACATCAGTCACCTCTCGGACAATGAAGTAGGCAAAGCCCGAGAGAACATCCTCACGCCACTCTGGGAAATCCACCATCAGGGCCTGGAGAGTAGTAAAGGCAAGGCCACGTAGCTCCTCATCCATGTGGATGGTCAGTCTAGAGAAGGAGAGGGAGCGAGACATTGGAAGATGTGTGGAAGGCCACCTAAGCTACAGTAGATTGTGTACTGATGTGTCTGCAGTAAGGTTAGAGAGGAAGGAGAATTACTTGGCTAGAAGCTCTATTAGGTCTTGTCTGCTCATGCCATCTGGTATCAGTCTTGGGATGGCGGCCACACACGTACGGAAAAGATCGATCTTTGGCTTCCTCTCTCCCCTGTGGTACAAACAGCTCATGAGAACCCGCTACAGTTCAGAAGCAACACAAACAGTACTTGTGTGACTCCAGGTTGTGGTTACATACGTAATCATGTCCTCAGGCTCCTTGTTGGACATCTGTACATTGGTCATGCTCATGGAGCGTCCCACTTCCTTGTCCAGGTGTCGCAGGATGTTGTCTAATGCCTTTCTTACTTGTGGGTAGTACAGCGACATGCCTGGAAATACCCAGCAGAGTCATTTTACTCAAGGAAAAAAACAACAACACAGATATTATATTATAAAAGTCAGGTTTCAAAAATTCAACCCACCTATGACCTTGGCTTCTTCATCCGTGAGAGTGGTGTTGAGGAAGATCTTTTTGACACGCAGGGTGTTCCCAGAGGGCATGATGATCCCAGTCGTAGGCATAGGAGGCTCTCCATCTTTCTGCTGTAGGCTGTCGGCAATCACCAAGAAGGCTCGCAAACCGATATTCATCCTCTGTTAGAGCGGATAGAGGGAGAGGATGAAAGGCATGACAGAGAGAGAATCCACCAACACGCCAACGACATCACAACTTGAAGTCTTGTCTATAATTTACCTCTGGATTGATGGCAAAGGTTTTGTGAGACTTGCCCACACACAGGAGGTCATAGATTATCTCCTTCATAGCAAAGTCCAGTCTTTCCTGTAACGACCAACAGACCAGCGATCACTTACACGCAGCTACTACACGGCTTATCCTTAGGTTTAGCTCAGCTGTGAGATCCAGGGATGTCACTTCACGCTCCAAGCTTACCTGAGCTATGAATTGGATGATCTTGACGAAGATGTTGAGGGGCGTGTCCCTGGGCACCACACTCCGGGAGCCTTTGGGGAAAAGTGCTGAAACGATGCTGAGTAGTCGACTAGTGGGGAAAGGGGGGGATATTATAACTTTATTTAGTGCTGAACAACAAAGCCCAATATTAAAACAATTACAAAGGGGTTGAGTGTGTGTGTGTGTGTGTGTGTGTGTGTGTGTGTGTGTGTGTGTGTGTGTGTGTGTGTGTGTGTGTGTGTGTGTGTGTGGTCTTGAAAACTGACCTCTGTGTGACGGTATTACTCTCACACTTGATCCTGATGATGTAGACCCATAGCAATCTGTAGAGCGACTCTAGCGCCACACGGGACATTTTGGGGTCTTTGTTCTGTGGATGTAAAAAAATAAATAATAATATATAAGCAATTTAATTTAATTAGGGCAATTTAACTACCCACCTGTGAGACTTGTGAGATCAGGTTGTTTTTTTTCTTGAGAAACTTGACAAAACTGGGAAACTATGATCATTTTTCAGTCTCTGTGCATAACTTGTAATAAGTGACCAATGAGTGATCAATCAAAGCTAAAGTCCACATGGTCTGATGATCGCTAAGCTTTGGTCTTAGAGAATTTTTAAAGGACGTAGCCATCAGTAAAACTAGTGAAATACAACAATACAATTTTATGGTCTTTTGGAAGAAATGTCAGTCATTCTCAACCCGAAGAAAACATCTTAAGAAAATAACCAAGTCGTTACAACAAATTTAGTTGTAGTTGATATTTCCGGATTATTTTTGGACTAACCAACCAAGTTTCCACCTATGATTAGGGGTGCATGATGTATCGACTCAATATCGTTATCGCAATATCACGCTGGGCAATATTATATCGAAAGTGTGTGCAAGTAAGTATGCAATATTTTGCTGCGTTCCGTCCGTTGGCTGTGTGGCTTAGTTGTGTTCGATTTAGAGCTTGAAACGCTGTAATGATCCCGTTTCATTGGCCAGTTAGCGCCACTTGCACATGTTAGTGCACATCAGCGCACGGGGCCCGCTACGTGACCAACCCTATGGAGCGTACCACTATGGAGAGTACCACGGGTCCGCTACGTGACAAACCCTATGGAGCGTACCACGGGTCCGCTACGTGACAAACCCTATGGAGCGTACCACGGGGCCACTACGTGACAAACCCTATGGAGCGTACCACTATGGAGCGTACCACGGGGCCACTACGTGACAAACCCTATGGAGCGTACCACTATGGAGCGTACCACGGGGCCACTACGTGACAAACCCTATGGAGCGTACCACTATGGAGCGTACCACGGGGCCACTACGTGACAAACCCTATGGAGCGTACCACGGGTCCGCTACGTGACAAACCCTATGGAGCGTACCACTATGGAGCGTACCACGGGGCCACTACGTGACAAACCCTATGGAGCGTACCACTATGGAGCGTACCACGGGGCCACTACGTGGCAAACCCTAAGGAGCGTACCACTATGGAGCGTACCACGGGGCCACTACGTGGCAAACCCTATGGAGCGTACCACTATGGAGCGTACCACGGGGCCACTACGTGGCAAACCCTATGGAGCGTACCACTATGGAGCGTACCACGGGTCCGCTACGTGACCAACCCTATGGAGCGTACCACTATGGAGCGTACCACGTGATGTGTGTGCATATTTTTGACAGACAGTGTAAGTGAAGAAATAGATAGAGACAACTAAATGGAACGAATCAAAGAAGCGAAAGAAAAGTTGTGTCCTGTTCTCTTTATTTATATATTTTATACTGTCCAACCAGTAAAACATGGTCGTCATTTATTTATTTATTCATGTTGTACCAGTCCAATGTGACCGACAGTTGAAATAAACCTTGTGTTGTAAGAAAACTTGTTGAATTTGTTATGAATCTATTTTGATGCGTTTTCCCGTAACTTTTGTAATTTTACAAATATTGAAAATTAATATTGACATCGCAACATTCATAAATCGATATCGCAATATCACATTACGTCAACATCGTGCAACCCTACCTATGATAAACATCCACATTGACGAGATACGCGCACAGGGCCCTTCTGTGAGCGACCACGTTCAGAGCGTGTAACGTGGACATGGTGCGAGGAGTTCCATACTTTACGACAGCTTTACCTTATCGGCTTGATGGAGTTTGGCCGTTTTCCCAAATGACATTAGGCACCTATAGCCTAAACCTCTCCGCCTTTCTATCCAACCACGTCACCGCATCTCCTTTTCCTCTATCTTAATATTTAACATAGATTAACCAACAAAACCACACTGATTACTGGGGAAACAACTTAATAAAAATCAACAAGGCCTTTTAAAAATTGTCAATCTGGTGAGTCACAGCGAAGACACAGTTTAAGGACAGAGACCGTCGCAGCTGTTTATTGGTGTTTTAAGCCAGTAAGTCTCCTTCCAGACGTTGGGGGCTTAAAACACCATCGAGCATCACAGCCTGGCCCTGTCCCAAAATTAGCACAGTTATCTTTGTGCGCATGCTTACGAGTATGGCATGCCACGGCTGGACTTAATCACTTTAAAAAGGATCTGAAAACTTGCTTATTTAGGAAAGCTTTTAGTTGATGGGTTCTCACTAGCGTCCCTTTCTTTTGATATATGTATATGCATTTTATACTGTTTGTTCTACCTATTCTGTTGTACAGCAATTTGTGATTTTATCTGTGAAAAGCGCTTTATAAATACATTTTACTTACTTACTTAAAACCATAAAAGCAGCCATGTCAAAAGGCAGATGTCTCAAAACTAAGGGGTTACAGTAAGTGAGAAAATGTCTTTTCTGATTTGTGGTGAATTGACATTTTAAGATTAAAGTGCCATGCTGGACTGCAAACCACAGTCCAGCATGGTACTTTTTGTACTGCAACAATTTGCCTAATCTTTCCGGCTGCAACTCAACAAATCACCGTCAGACAGACAGAACAGTAGATCACCGAGCACAAACAAAACGTGCTCTCCAACATCAACCAGGGCGCCCGCCCGAGGCCAGCACTTTAACGTCTTCTTTTCTTTTTTTAAATCACAATGGAGTTCCTATTTAAACAGGACGTAAACGTACTTGTAGGGTCACTTATTTGACTTGACGCTTAATTAATAAAACGATAGGCTTGTTTTTTTTTCTCTTTTCTTACATCCGGTATTGTACACCGAACCATGAGGACACATGATGACTCATGCATTTATTAAACCTTGTTAGTTTGGTCTTTAACATCATGTAATTGTGTTAATTGTAGTAGGGGACAGAGAGAATCCACTGCATAACAGAGCTCGATTTATGTTGGAAATCCTGAAAAATAAATAAAAACAGTGCTGTGCACATTAAGGATGTCGATTAACGATTTAATAAAAACAATCCTCAGCTCTAATGTCAACAGCCGAAGTGCACAGTGGGGCTGCTGTCAGCCTTTTCCCAACGCCAACAGAAAAACTGAATGGAGCGCTGCCAGCACACCAAATTCCCCAAAAGTCAAAATGTATTTATTTTGTCATGTTTCAAAGACTTTTTCTGACCCTCTGGTACAATAGTGTACACAAGGGATGCACACTATTTAAATTTGTAATCAATAATGAATTGGTAGTTACTATGTTTTATTGAAATCCATCATCGATCCGTGATTTGCATTTCAATACAATAGAACCAGCATGTGCAGTTTTCCTAGCTAACTGTTAGGTGACTCAACAGCAGCTAACAGTGTGGGGTTATTGTAGTAATACACTTCTAATTACAGCTGAATCATCCGCATATCAAATATGCCTGATATCCGGAAGAGAATTTAGCAGTCTTCATACAAATACACAAAATATTTGAAAGCAATTATTAGAGGCAGTGACTAGCTTGTGACCGGGAGGTCGTCGGTTCATTTGCCAGACCGACAGGATAAAATCTGGGTGGTGGAAAGTGAAAAAGCAGCGCTTGTCCCTCCCTCATTACCACCACTGAGGTGCCCTTGAGCAAGGCACCTTAACCTCCAAGCGCTCCAGTGGAGCTGCCAGCAGATCAGACCGTGGTTGGACTGGGCAGCTTCCAGGTATGAATGTGTAACTGTGTGAATGTGATCAGGGCGTTCCTGCAAAAGAGAGGCTGCCTCTCAGTGAACTTTCCCTGAATAAATAAACAAATAAATTGACCAATACCGGTAAGTGGCCTTATATATTCTGCATCCCTATTGAAATAAAACATGCATCTACAGTAAAAATCGAAATATGTGACTAGATAGTCAACGCCACTGCCAAAAAACACAAAGCCTAAGGCAACATCACAAGTTACAAGTAGTTCACGTGATCCTCTTCGCACTGCAACGTCCCAGTCGCTACAGAGAATGACTAACTACCCAATCAGCCAAGCAGGCAGAACTGTACTACCCCACAGTACGTCCTGGTCAGGACCTGGACCATTAAAAAGGAATGGGAGCACCAGGCAGGTCACTGACACCAGATAACTCACCTGCAGCGTCTCAATCTGCTTTCGGATGCTGTTGTTAGACGGCATCTGGAGCGAGTCAACGTGAGAAAAAGATCAAATGACAGGAGACAAAGAATGGAGGGTTTGGGGAGGGACACATGCAAGTTATAAGCAAAAACAAAGACATAACCTAAACAAATATGACAAGAGCAGTCCAAAGTATCTTTGTTCTTGTCAAGTGTGGCTAAAATGAGACACAATGAACTGTTTAACATACCACTTGTGGATTTATTAGTGGCATGCTAGTAATAAAAACAGTTCATTTGTATATATGGTATAACATATTTCAACATAGAGTGAGCCGAATCTGAATTTAAAAGTGAAAAAGCAAAGCAAAGTAAGGTGTGCTGTGGTCTGGAAATCACACAGTGGGAAAGAGAAAAAACACAGAAATAGAGGAGTGGATACAAGGGGAACACAGAAGGAGGATGAGGACAAGGACATTAAAAGATGTGAATGGAAAATGGAGTATAAAAAACAAAATTGCTCGTTTCACCTACAAAGCCAACAAGCAGCACCCAAAATCATCAGCAGTCCATTCAAATCCATGTCAAGCACACTCAAAACACCAACTGCTGTATTTTAACCCTGTGGGGATCATATTTCAAAGTAGGGCAGCCAAAATATGGCATACATTATAATCTACATTAGTTAGTAAAATCCTGTTTTGTTTTTTAACCACCGATATTAGTTTTGAGAAAACAACATATTTTTCACTCTTGTCGGTGCAGTATTTCTAAAAGTCGTGATCGCCGAATATTTGGCCCTATTCTTACTGCAGCTTATGTTCCAAGTCAAATAAAATGACTAAATAATGGATCCGAGAACATACGTGCACAACATATTTCATGCAACTGCATTAAGAAAAGTGATCTGTACTATCTCAATGTTTCTGTACCATCTCAATGTTTCTGTAATTTGGTTTAAATCACATTATAATGACATGACAAAGCATGCCATTGATCAACATGAGTTCTTGACTATGTTTTTTTGCATTCCCCCCCCCCAAAAGGGGGTCTGAGGGTCTATATACCGCCGTCTCCCAGGAGGATAACTACCTCTCCATCCTTACTTTATCTTGTTTTACATGTGTACAAACTGGGTATTTTAAAGTTGTTTATAGTATGTATGTATGTATGTATGTATGTATGTATGTATGTATGTATGTATGTATGTATGTATGTAGTGTAGTGGCGCTGATATTAGGGCTGGGCAAAATATTGATTTTATATCGATATCGTGATATGTGACAAGATATCGTCTTCGATTTTGGATATTGTAATATTTGTGTGTAAGTGTCTTTTCCTGGTTTTACGAGCTGCATTACAGTAAAGTGATGTCATTTTCTGAACCTACCAGACTGTTCCAGCTGTTGTGTTATTTGCCTGTATCCACTTAATCATTATATCCACATTACTGGTGACTATTTATCTAAAATCTCATTGTGTAAATATTTTGGGAAAGCAGCAATCGTGAACCCTACAATATCTTTGCAATATCGATATCGAAGTATTTGGTTAAATAATATCGTTGATATTAGATTTTCTGCATATCGCCCAGCCCTAGCCGATATATATCACAGCAATGCCTTCTGGGAAATAGAAAAACCTAACACTTGAATGATACATATAATAACTGCTATGAGGAGCCACAGGGTTAAAATCACCGGTTGGACAAGAAGCCCTAAAATCACTAAAATCATCACTACACTCGAGCCATCACACAAACCCGTAAAGATGATCTCAATCAAAGAAATCAGCATCACCACTCAGAATACTGACTGATTATGATTTTCCAATTAAGGAAAGCTAAAAACAATTACAACAGTGAAAGAGAAGGCTAGAATGAATTCACTGAGAAGACAGACGGCCATTTCAAACCACTGGTAATCATCATCACAAGGAAGCAATACAGAAATCTATCCACCACAAGATCACACAAGCTCCACAAAGGGCAATCAATGTAGGATGGAAAAGGGCAGCCGTTGAGTCAGTCAGTGAGCCAGTAATTTGGTCAATGAGCTTCTGGGTTGAACTGGCTCCACGACAGTCGGGGACAGGAGGAAAGTAAGATTGATCGGTTCGTAATTGGCTTACAAGGAGTCATTAACAGACCTGAGTTAAAACAGCACTTGAGATAACATATAATATGCAAGTGGCATCAGCTAAGATGTGGGATTTTCTGCAGGGTGAGTTTAACAGTCCCTCCAGAAAAACACCGTTTTTTTAGTGATTATGCGGCACGTTTTCTTAAAAAATGTGATGGAATATGCGGGATATTTATGCAATTTTATGCGATGAAATTGCGGGAACTTGCAAAAATTGCGGGAACTTGCAAAAATTGCGGGAACTTGCAAAAATTGCGGGAACTTGCAAAAATTGCGGGAACTTGCAAAAATTGCGGGAACTTGCAAAAATTGCGGGAACTTGCAAAAATTGCGGGAACTTGCAAAAATTGCGGTTTGATGAAAAGGAGAAAATAAAGTGATCCCTCCAACACCGTGTTCTCACTAGGCAAAATTACGTCACTTCATAACGTTCCCATGGCAACAGGGGAAAATGGCTGCTCTTGTGTGAAGTAAACGCAACATTTTTCAACTTCCTGCTGAGATATATGTGACTTTTTTGCAACGAAAATGCGGGGATTATGAAATCATGCAAGCCCCGCATATTTTGCGTGGAAATCGGCAATTTATGCGGCGAAAGTGCGGCGTATTTGAAAAAAATGCGGCCCCCCGCATAAATATGCGGACTTTGGCTGAGTATGCATTGAATTATGCGATCGCATAATCGCGTTTTTCTGGAGGGAGTGGTTTAAAGATACACATAGGTTTATTTTATTCTCTGTGAATATAAGTTGTGGTCACACTGGTGATTATTAGTGATACCTAATAATCTTTTATTTCATGCATGTATTTTGTCCACTTTGACAGCTTCTTTTTTTTTTTTTTTTTTAACAAAGGCTCTACTATTACATTATCAAATCAAGTGCTATTCCTGTCCAGATCTAGTTGTTGATGATGGAGGGGAAAGTACATTATGATCTTTAGACAGAACCACAGAGCACACCCTTCACAACCAAGACAATTTCTTCGATCAGTGGTATTACAGCATGTGCTAACAATAGAATATCATAGTACCAATAATTAATTTCCTTTTAACATTAGTACATGTTGATGCTTTCACATTGTACTCAAGAACTTCCATTTTAGATTTGATAACACAAGTCATAAGACCTCTGAGCTTTACGCTAAAATTAGGAGTGTCCTAAAAATAATTTATTCTGAAGAATACATTCATTGTGCTACTCTTCACAGCACAAAAATACAGACTTTGTGAAAAAGGATTGTGTGTAAAGGGTCAGGCTGGTAGTACCTTTAGGTGCGAGAGGCAGTTCTGGAGGAAGATGTGCCAGTTGTTGAGGAAGAACTGCTTCTGACTAACACACAGCAAGCACGTCACCAGGGGATACAGAGCCTGGGGAGATAAACCGTGTCAGCATCAAAAAAAAGCTAAGGGATAAGTAGGTATGTCTGAATGTTTTGTATGTACACTTTGTAATTTAGCATCTGAAAAAAAGAAAAGGTAAGCACAAAATCATTGTGCAATACAGAGGCCAACAGCAACAACACAAGCTGAGACTGGAGATCTCTTTTATGACCCCAGGATCACAGATATATTACTAACAAGTATGGAAGCATACATGAAAAAACACTCACTTTATCAAATACAGATACATTTTTATTTTTTTAAACTGTTCTGGAGATAATTTTGGAGTTGGCCAGTAAATATAACAGAATAACAGTGAGATTGTATTTATTGAGCACAAACGTAAACGACTGGCTGTGCTGGGGTCAATGGAAAAGTTGACAAAATTCAGGAAACACGTGAGAAGGAAGTAGTAAATGGAGATATGGGGTGGGGAGGAAGACAGAAAATAGGATGCTCTAATTATTACCAAAGAGTGCTTCTTTCTGGAACTAAGGTCAAATGTTGTCTGGTACAGCATCTCCACAAAGTTCTTCAGGCATGGCACGTTGACTTCATTTTTCACCGCCTGAGGATAAACGAGTCATTACCACGGACTTTTAAGTGAAAAAAATAAATATAGAGACTTGTGTAAAACGGTGGAAATAGTTTGAAAGGTTACTCACAGCTGCAACAGGGATGAGGATCTCGACAAAAAGGCCGGCTAGCGCATGCTTTATGTCCTTATCCTTGACTTCCAGGAAATACTGGGCACACTCCTAGAAAAGGGGCACCAAAGGCACACAGGTATGAAGAATACACATGATACATACACAGAGACAAACTGCCAGTTTGACATAAACATACAGTATTAAGACAATAATAAGTCAGTGCTGCAGAAAAGAAAACTGTGCCTTCACATCTCAACTCCAAATGAAATGCACATAATGAATATTGACTTATCTGTGATGGAAAGTGTTAAAACTAAAAGTGTTATAACTTATGCACAACCAAAGAATGCAGCTCACATGACAAGAAAAGAACCATACGGCATCCTGTTATTGTCATTTTTCCTTTGTAGGCCGAGTCACTGAGGGGAGGAAATCTTGTTTTTATCGTATTATTGCCTAATAGAAGGCAAACTGAAATGTAATGAATTTTGTTTCTTAAACATCAGTACAAAATGTAAATGTCCTATATTGATCAGGCTGTAAAAGATCTTCATATGGGTTGAAACCATGAGAAGTACTGAAATTACATGGTGGACATAAACTACAGTATGTTACATTAACACAACAGGAAATCACGGTAGTGTTAAGAGTGTTTTAGCACTATATAGAGATTAATGAAAAGGCTACAGCTCCGTTCACAGCTCTTAGAGCCACACACACACACACCTTGGCAAACCTCACCTTTGATCGTTACTCATCTAACTTTATGAGCCTTTGCTACGGACAGCTGCTGAGTTCAAACAAAGGAGCAGCAGTGGAAAAAAGAATGTCTGGTGCCATTTAGCAAACATGCATCAGCCCCACTTATTGTAGTAACTCTCTGGCAAATATGCAAGAATAAATTACTTTTAAATTTACCTGCATGAACTGAAAAGAAGCCTCAAAATCCTCCACAGGATACATTTTCACCCGGAAGAACTTCATGCCCATGATGAGACTGATGATGCTCTGGACTACATAGGGACTCTGCTCTTTTTGCCTGAGCTCCTTCAGTTCTGTGATGAACTTCTTCCTCACTGCCTGAAACCTGAGCACACACACAAAAACATAAATCTACACTTACAAAAAAAACCTCCCTAAACTAATGAGAGAGGTTAGGGGTGACTGATAATGTGACTATTCAGCCCGTATTCAGCTAACAGGCAGAATTAAACTGGCTTACTTTGACTGTGTAAGGACTCCAATGACCTCAGCATACAGGTCTGCGATGATGTGTACATTGCCAGTGTTGGGGCCACAGTACCTGTCGATTGAAGTATATTTCATCAAGTCTTAAACAAATACATATTTTTTTTAAGCGGAAGACATTGTGCTATATGACATACCGCACAAAACTGAATAAGTGTTTTTACTTAAGACTGACTCATGAAAAGACAAATATGCTTTAAGTGTCATTGATCTAGTGACACAATGACCATAGAGCCAGTCTACTCAAAGAGACATAAAGAAATAAATAAATGACTGCAAAGCCAACACCACAAGTGAGAGCGCCACAGTATAGTGTATATTGTAACACTGGTTTATCTGTGTGCTGATGCTTACTTACCCCTCTTTGTGTTTAAAGTGCTTGAATGCCAGGTTTAGAACTTCGTGTACTAGAACATCTGGCACTGGATGAAGAGGAATCTGTGACGTAAACATTGAATCATTGGTCTTATTAGAAGCATTGATAGTGTTCATTCTTTCTCTTTGCTACCATTCATTACCCTCCCTACAGGAGCCAAGCCAAGGACAACTTAGCTCTGGTCTCCGGGGATTGGCTTTTAGTTGAGAATGTTGCATAGACTTGGATAGTCCACTTTAGAAACACACTCAGTAGGGAGTTGGTCTGTAGCCATGTGTTTATTTACTGTGTTCCCCTGCTGGAAAGGCCTCACTAACAACACTGCAGTTCATTTGTGCACCACAGAAAAAAAGTAAATAAAGTACAATCCTATAAAACAACACTTTTATTAGTCAACAGTTCGCAACAGAGACAATTAAAATCTGTCTTATCAGTGGTGAATGCTGCACTGGCAGTTAAGAATATCTTAACATTTGAGTGATTGGTAGCAATAAAAGGTGAAAAACTAATTTCAACAAATGCATAAACTACTCTATTTGAAATTAAATCTGAATAAATAAAAACTGTCAATCACAAAAAAGAAGAAATCAAATGTAGTGAAAAACCATGCACCTGTTTAGCAAGTAGGAAGGTAAACTGTACCAATGCTGTTTGACCGAGTAGCTTACTCATGACTTTATTGATTAGATAATGTCAATATTAAGTCAAATGGTGCACTGCATTTTAACTTGTGTATATAGTCAACTGACCCCAGCAACCCAACTGGCAATAGCTTTTTATAGGCAGTTTAAATCAGGATACAAAAGCAGAGTGTCAGGTAGCTCACCTGTTTGAGAACTTCCACTGAAACTAAACAAAAAATGAAATCTATGGCTAAGTCCCTCCGTTCCAGAAGGTAATCTTTATCCCGGTGCTGTTCATCTCTATAAAAGCAGGACACAAGGAGGTTTTGAGCAAAGTACATCTTAAAACTGACACACACAAAAAAGACAATCACTTATAAATGGAGGAAGACAGGCAAGTACGCAGGAAACGAAGATGAGCAGCTCACCCTTTGGACTTAGTACTAGAGCGAGGCCTGTACTCATAAGACTCGTCTTCAGTGCCACTCTGCCGCCGGTACCAGTCAAACAGCGTGCGCAGTAGGGAGGGCAAACAGTGTTCTGCTATTGAGCTCATAGAGCTTATTAACTGGAAAACAACAACATACAAACGTTAGATTTGACTCAAAATTACTAATAAACCTGGTATCCACCACATTTTGGGCATTTTTAATGCCAAATTAAATACTTATACCTGTGAAGTATGCTAATAAAAGATTAAATCACGTGCAGAATCATCCCACAATGGTTAAAAGTGGATATTCAATAACCGGGTAGGGCTAGTATAGACCAGAAGCTTTCTCAACTAGTGGGTGACATACAGTATGTAGCTATTGATTCCAATTGTTACGTGATGTTCAACTTTATTTGGCCCCGAAGGGCAATTGGTTTTGTAACATGTGCAGTGCAACATAAAGCAAGCGTGAACTAACACAGACTCAACTGTTGGGATGACATGTTTAACACGTCAAAGTGCTGCTACTGAGCAGCTCCACAATACATTGCATCAACAACGATGTTAAGACTGTGCCTTTTAAACCTAGCACTGCATTTACAGGCTTGACAAATCCAATGTTAGAGATCATCTTTAATGATCTGTTTATTGCTGTATAGTAATAGCTGTATTCTTGTGAGAAAGCAATAAATCCTATTACTAACGAGTAAATACAGAAAACACTACAGCACTTTAGACACTCAATTTCAAAATTCAGATTACAGTGAATAGTTCAGACAATAAATAAAACATGAGACAAGGTGGTCAGTTTACATAAACTACTTTAGTGTACGTGCGTGTATGTGTGTACGTAAGGGCCAGTGCTGCATGACGAGGGAGGTGGATGATGGATGCTAGGCAGGAGAGTTATGCAACGGCTCCCTCTGCCCTTATGGTGCTGGGCAGATACACTCCAGCTCCCAATGCTGATTTACTGCTGAGGATGACACAGCGATTCTACACTCTCACTTGTGCACTCTCTATACCTATTTTCTCTCCCTCACTCACAATGGGGACAGCTGGATCTATAGCATCATATCCTCGTCGGCTTTGTGTTGTGCTGAACAAAGCATTCTGCAGCAGGCAGGACTATTGTATAGAGTTCTGCACCAGCTACAGATGAGGGACAGACGAGCCACTGAGTGGGTGGAGCTGGGGATTCAAATATTGCACACACATACAGAAGGTAGAAGAGGTCTGTTGTTGGTCTTACCCTCAGGTCATCACTATGGCTGTACTGACCTGGTCAAATTGTGCATCTTCCCCTCTCTGGAGGGATCGGGACAGAGGTTTCTCCTGTTAGAGGGGTGAGAGAAAGAGATTAAAAATAAGTGTGTTATTAACCCAGCAGAGATGCTACAGGTTGCTGTCCATCAAGCAGCAGGCCTGAGGATGAGTAAGCAAGTGAGAGGGAACACTGAAGTTTTACTATGAACTGGAGTGAGGTAAAACTTCTATCAGTGGAAAAGAACTGAGCTGAATTAAAGGAATGAATGGAGGAACCGGCCAGTTAATCCAGTCTGTTAATCACAAACTATTTTATCATTAATGTAGCTCATAAAGAGTATGTGCTTCTTTTGCCAGTTCCCTCGCACATCTTTCAGTCTTTCCTAAAGTGGCTACAGCCATGGCAGTTAGTTGCAAAAGAAAGGAGAACACCTCAGCAGTGTGTGTCACATCACGTCATGTATTGAATTTAATTTAATTTCACCACCTGTGGACTCACCAGTGGCTCAGCCATCACCATCTCGATCTTCTTCTCAGCCAGCACAGCAAACTCAGCAAATAGACTCTTGATGACAAACTCCCCGGGCTTGAGCTCGGGGTCAATGGTGATGCTCGACATGTCGGCAACGTTGTGTTTCTCCCAAGAGAGGGGAGTCACCGAGGAGGGGGCACGGCGTCTACTCACGCTGCTGCTGACTGGTGCAGAAGCTGCAGAGAGAGAGAGAGAGAGAGGAGGCTAAAGGTTAGGAAATCATACAGTGGGAGTCGAGGCAGCAGGGTCAAGAAAAGAATTACACTCTCGTAAAGTATGCAATGTCACGCGCTAGTTCTAATCCAAACAGCAGCACAGACATTTCCTAAAGAGGCAAATTGACTGAATTGATGAGAGAGAGAAATATTCCAGTGCTGACTAGAGTAAACATACAACTTCCATTTGATTCCAAGCCTCCAATTATAAACTAATCTTCTGAATTGATACAGTCCATAATAGGCTTAAATGACCTTAAAAAACAAAACATAAGGATAATCATAACTCCTATTAGAGCTAGGTCATAAATTATCAAAATCAATTATAAAAACATTAATATTTGTGTTTATGTCTAGATCTAGAGTAAGTGAATATTATAGCCAGCTCCTTCAACAATGTTGGTCTGTAAGAACTGTAAGGCTTTTCGTGCAAAAGCAGAAGTTTGACATTTTGAGAAATACCTTTATTTCACTTTATTGTCAAGAGTTAGATTAGAAGATTGATAACATTCTCACGTCTGTACGTTAAAAGGTGCTCTAAACGATGTCACACATTTTTTAGGCTACAACATTTTTTGTCACATACAGCAAACATCTCCTCACTATCTGCCTGTCCCCTGAACACACTGTAAAAAAAACATCTCACTATCTGCCTGTCCCCTGAACACACTGTAAAAAACATCTCCTCACTATCTGCTAGCTGCCTGTCCCCTGAACACACTGTAAAAACATCTCCTTACTATCTGCTAGCTGCCTGTCCCCTGAACACACTGTAAAAAACATCTCCTCTATCTGCTAGATGCCTGTCCCCTGAACACACTGTAAAAAAACATCTCCTCTATCTGCCTGTCCCCTGAACACACTGTAAAAAACATCTCCTCACTATCTGCTAGCTGCCTGTCCCCTGAACACACTGTAAAAAACATCTCCTCACTATCTGCTAGCTGCCTGTCCCCTGAACACACTGTAAAAAACATCTCCTCTATCTGCTAGTTGCCTGTCCCCTGAACACACTGTAAAAAAACGCGGTCTCTGTAGACAGCCCAGGCTCCACAAACGGCAACAAAAACTAACTGCGCCAACCTGCACCACCAAACATAAACAGTGTTCCAGCCAATAACCGACAAGAAGGATTTGGGGGTGGGGGGTTAATGCACTGAAGGGAGGGGACGGGATGAGGAGGAGGGAGGGGCGAGCTAGCCTCCGTTTTGTTTGACAATACTTCGAACGTCAACAAAAAGTGACGTCACCCAACATCACTTAGAGCACCTTTAAAAACAGTATGTAGCTAGCAGCCAGTTGGCTTAGTTTAGTGTAAAGACTGGAAACAGCAAGCTTTACATATAATGAACGACTAAAGGCTAATAATAAGAGGCCGCTTCTTGTTCTTGATCAGCAAACTTCTAAATATCTAAGATACTTTAATATAAACACACTTATGTGCATGATGTTGCTGAAGATGGCCAGTTTAGCTGCGACTTCAAAAAGAATATCCTGAAAGGCCGTTCTGGTCTGAAGATGGCAATGCTTGCAACTGTCAGCTTCGGTCCTCAAACTTCTGACCAGCTGCCCTGACTGAGAATGTAGAAACGGACTATTGGCGTTTTTCCATCACATGGTACCTGCTCGACTCGCCTCGACTTTTGGTTTTCCATTACGAAAAAAAGTCCCTGGTACCTGCTTACAGGTACTTTCTTTAGTACCACCTCCGTCGAGGTTCCAAGCGAGCTGAGCCGATACCAAAAGGTGACGTGAAAGCGACAGACGGGGGAGTCCTGAACAAACACGCCATTTTTAAATAGTTTAGCCAGCTGTGTTTTTGTTTTTGCTGCCTCCAGCTTCATCTGAAACTAAATGTGTCTTCTGGCAACAACAACACACCTTCCACGTTCTGTGTGTGTGTTGCATTAGGTCACAGCAGTTTCCTGCTAGGGCTGGGCGATGTGGAGAAAATCAGATATCACGATATTCTTGTTCTAATACCTCAATGTCGATATTGTGGCGCTATTCTAGGGTTGACAATTGGTGCTTTAACAAAATATCTTCACAATGAGATTTAATCTTCAGTAATGTAGCTATAATGACTAAGTGGGTAAAGGTAAAAATAATAGAAGAGCTAGAACAGTCCGGTAACACAGAAAATGACATCACTTTGCTGTAATGCAGCCTTTACAACCAGGAAAAGACAACACTTAAGCCATTTACAATATTACGATATCCAAAATCTAAGACGATATCTAGTCTCATATCACGATATTGAGATAATATGGATATATTGCCCAGCCCTATTTCCTGCGGTGCCGCTATAAGACGACCAGCCACGCTCGCCTCACGCATGAGGCGATACTAATGCTGCAATGAAAACAGGAGGACGGGGAGACGCGGCCAAGTCGAGCTGGTACAAGCAATGGAAAAACGCCATGAATGGACAGGGTGCCTGGACTTCTGCATTGACAGATCAAACCTGTTGTCGCAGTGTGCGGTGTTTTTCAGGCGCATCGTCTAATTTTTCCTTAACTTTTATTTATTTTATCTGGAAGTTGAAACAATACTTTGTTTGAAGGTTTGTTATTGTTTATACTTCTGTTTTTATCTGTCAGAAAATTTCAAAAAGTACTGCATCAAATTGTCAAATTGTCATATATTGAGCTGTGAGTAACCCACAAAGTATGAAATCAAACCCTGTGCAAAATGGATGTTACTGATTGTGATATTTCATATTAGCGCACACACACACACACACACACACACACACACACACAGCTGTTCATTGTTGAACTGTGGTTAGAGAGGATTACAGGAATCCTAGGTAAAATGCCAACTGTGGCCAGTGTTGTAACAAATTGCGTTATTACTACAGCACAGTAGTAGCAGGCATTTCTGGGATTTATCACACTACCACCACATAAAGCCAATTGGATCACATCCTCTACTGCCGTACAGTAGTGCAGGAATGGTCGGTAAACATTTTTTCAGCACCTTTAAAAACGTATATTAAAAAAAGTCTATGAATTACACAGCTAAGCAAGAAAGAAGGCTAAGTGTTTAGTGGTGAGGAAAGACATTCATCTAGGGTCACGAAGAGAACCCAGAGCTCCGGACATTTGCATGTGGCACAGATCATTTGGTCATCCTAATCAAATAGTATAAGCAAATCTGAAGGATGTTGGAGTTTAGGGAGATGGCAGAGAAGTAGAGCCCACAGTCACATATGGATGTAATGTGCAGGCCGAGTAGGGTAAATACTACATCTAGTCCTTATGTACAACATCATACAGACAGAAATAATAACTTTAAATGCAAGTTTATTACACTTAATTCACTCACAACTGTTAAATCATCTGAGGTTTTTAATAGAAAAAGAGGAAGGTAAGTGCACATGCACAAACAATAAATTACCTTAAAAGGCACTCAAGTACCTGCTCCGTATGAGTTGCTATTTACCAATAAAATGAAATGCATGAAAACTGCATTATCACCATGAAATGCTTGTCTAAGTACATGCTTAGACAAGCCAAGTGGTTCTCTCTTCAAATGAACAAGGGGCCATAACCTTCAATAGTGCTTTTGAGATTTATGCTACTTCTGGGACACAACTTCCAGTCCAGTCCACAATGGTTCCAGTCCAGCCAAGTTGACAGCCAATAACTGAAATGAACTGACCCTTTACCTCGTTCCCTCCCAGGAAAAGCCTTGTTCCGTTTCTTCCTGGTTGTCACAGAAACACTCATCATGCATTCCTAATAGTCTGAATAACATTGAGGAGCAAAAGTGCAGGAAAATTAATACGTTCATCAGCTAAGGAAGCTTTTCTGTATGACGAAATTATGCAAATGATGCTCAAAATGTGACATACTAGTATGTACACTGATCAAAAAGCTAAGCCTCTAATGGCTCACTCACTAGAAAAAGATACCGTCTTATTTTCAGACTACTCCGATTCTCCATACTCTGGTACACAAACTGTCAGAGATAAGGTTTCAGTTGAAGGTTGTCAATATTATATTGGAGCAAGATAAATAGCCGGGTCATTCAAAAATGTATTTGTTAAATAAATTACTATTTGCACAAACCTACCTGGGCTGCAACAAGCAATTCTTCTAATTCATAATCAATTATCACCGCCGTTAAATTGCTAATGCGGAAAAACAAACTTACCACTTTTATTACTTTTAATTAATAAAATAGGTAGAATTAGTTATTAAAATAGAATATAAAGGAATTTAAATACAATATTCCCCATCAAAAACCTAAGACAATGACCAAAGTATGCCTGAGTAGACCACCATTTACACTACCTCCCTAAAAACAAGTAATTATAATAACATGGACAAATTCTAAAGCACACTGTAATGTAACTGTTACGATTAAATAAATCAGAAATGGATAGTCACGCTGTTTTGTATAGAGAAAATGAAGGGGTGGGGGTGGGGGTGGCAGGGTCAGCGTGGTAGCAAGTGTTAGCTGTGTTGTGGTTGTGTTGTCCAGCAGCACAGAGAGCCTTTCAAGCATTTCCCTCTTTGTTTACTGTGCTGCACCAACACCCCCAATGATGTCACATAGCCAGCTCCTAATATCCAATCAGTGCAGAGTGCTCTGCCCCCTCCATCCTTCTTTTCTCTCCAACCCTGGACCAGATAGATTGTTGACTGGTTCACACAAATGAATACCCCAACACTGTACTTCCAGTTAACAAAACAAGAAAAAAAACAAGGCATCGTTTTCTGGCCCAAGTCTCAGCATTAGCCCTCCCTCGCTCGCTCTCTCTCTCTCTCTCTTTCTCCCAAAGACATGCCGGTCATTTGTGGCATGCCAAACTATGAATCTCTTTCAAAGCTGACCCCACTGCACTCTTTGTAAGTTAACTTCTCACTGTTTTAAGCCAGGAAATGTACTGGCTGATACTCTAGTGACTCACTTACATGTTCCTTTTCCTATTCAAATCGTAATGCAAAAGGTTCACGCATGCTTTACTAATATGTAAAACAGAAAGCTTGTATTTCAAGTACAATGCTTTTTGTGGCTGAATATAGCCTACCGTTGGACGTTATCAGTGCCGTACTCACAATATTCAAAATGGTAAGAGATGGGTTTAAAGAACTGAAACATGCCTTGGTTCTAGAGGTTCCCAAGGCTGTGAATTGAGAAACAAAAGAGCTTTCACTGGTTTTGATTAAGCAATTGTTCGGAGTTGTTCTTCCTCATATATCTTCATCAAGTCCTCTGCCAAAATAGGGTTTATCTGTGTTCTTAGCCTGAAACATTTGAGATCTGCTGCCCTAAAGGCCAACGGTATCTAAGAGATTCAAAACAACCTAAAAACATGGACAGTACTGAAAAACAGTTCTTGCAGAAAGAACTGACAAGCTGCTACTGCTGTATAAGAAAATGCTTATGTTTTGTTATGAGAGGCATATAAGCCCCACTCTCCCAGAGTTTCATGGCTGTGCTTGAGAAACGGAGCACCCCGCAGGATTACACAACTATTACAACAGTGACTCCACCTTGTCACAGTTAAAATAATACCCTCCCAAACGCCTGCTCACTTCCCCTGTCAGGACAACCACAAACAACAGCACAACACACACACATATTGTTGGAATGCAGGGAAGTGAGTGTGTATTTTTTTTTAAAGAGAAAGACAAAAGGAGTCACTGCCAGTGTTTACATGGTGTGGCAGTGCCGATTCTGCTAATGTGTCTCAACCTGCTCTGTCTCGACGAGTTACTACTACTTTACTCTTCTCCAATATGACTTTCAAATAAGAAAGAATCCCAAAACTGCAGGGCAAAACTGTACAGTGTATCAGTACAACACAGGGATAGATGAAGAAACCAATATGCATGCTCAAACTATGACCTCACCACATGTATTATTGCTGAAAATAACTTAGGACAAGTTAAACAACAATGTGAAACATTACATAGGGGTGCAAGCATCACCAAAGAGAGACACGATGGTTGGAAGTTAAAGCAGGACAGCTTAGCGAGGGTTTTCTGAAATTAGGCCCTCTTTGTTTGAGAGGCCCAATGAAAAACTGGCAACCAGCACAGGATAGGGGAGAGATGGGTGAGAGGGGGGGCAGTAATCAGAAAGAAGGACAAAAGGAAGAAAGCTGTTTACTCAACAGGTGGATGTTTTAATGCTAAGCTAACAGCAAATTGTGTAATGTTATGTGCAGACCCTTTTTCAGTGGCAGGGATCAGATGTTTTACAGTGCAAACATGTTGAGGGAAATAAAGGTTAGTAGTTCAAAACATAAGTCTCTATGTGTTTATGAGAAATGTTTCTTATTTCAAGATAAAATAAATCACTGTAACAGTATCTGTAAATACACTTTATTAAAATGGCATTCTGTTCGCAGTCATGGGGATTGGAGCATATCCCAGCAAACACTGAGCGAGGATCAGGGTAAACCACAGGGCAAATATGTTACATTCATACCTTTGAGCAATTAAGAGGTTATTTGCATAACCTGCATATGTTTGGACTGTGTGAGGAAACCAGAGCGCCTGGAGCAAACTGCCGCAGAGACAGTGAGAACATGCAAACTCTTAACAGAAAAGCTCCAGACCAGAGACCGTTTTGATTCAGTCCAAGCCACCGAGCTACGTTTCTGTTTTACAGTGTCCACAGAAAGTAAGTAAAGTAAACTACTTCAGCTCCACTTCTTAGAGAAGTTTAGTCCCACTACGTTACTGAAGCTGCTCTTTGCTTAGTTGTTGTTCTATACTTTTAAATGTGTATGTTAGCATAAGTTCAGCTACTAGACTTGAGTGCAGCATTCAGCACTGTTGACACTAAACAACTGTGTTTGTTCTCTGGGTTGAAGTTTTACCAACAACATAGGGACAACTCTTGTGAGTGATCACAACAAACTAAAATCAAGGGGAAGTCCCAAAGATCAGTCCAACCACTAAATGCCCACACTAGCTTAAATTATGCAAAACAACACAGGTTTGTGTTATGCAGATGACAATGAAATTTATCTTTTTTTGATGATGGTCCAAAATAGTCAGCTCATTCAATACATATATGGCCTTGGCAGCCGAGTGGTTACAGGACATGCTACAAACCCCAATTCCAATGAAGTTGGGAAGTTGTGTAAAACGTAAATGACAATAAAGTTTATCTTATCTCCCGATCATCTCTCTGCATGGTCGCTTCTGTTGACGTTCCAAGTAAATTTCAAACAAAACAGAGCAAGCTCGTCCCTCCCCCCATGTTTCCGTAACTGTCATGACTAACTGACTAATGGCGTTTTTCCATTACACGGTACCTGCTCGACTCGCCTCTACTCGCCTCGACGCACTGTGCGTCCTTTTTCCATTGCAGATTTCAGTACCGCCTCAGGGTGGCTGGTCGCCATAGCGGCGCCGCAGTAAACTGCCGTGACCTAACGCGACACACACGCAGAACGTCGAAGGTGTGTTGTTGTTGCCAGAAGACACATTTAGTTTAAAATTAAGCTGGAGGAGCAAAAACAAAACACAGCTGGCTAAACTATTTAAAAATGGCGTGATTGTTCAGGACTCCCCCGTCTGTCGCTTTCACGCCACCTTTTGGTATCGCCTCAGCTCGCTGGGAACCTCGAAGGAGGTAGTACTAAAAAATTCATTGCAGCATTAGTATCGCCTCATGCGTGAGGCGAGCGTGGCTGGTCGTCTTATAGCGCCGCCGCAGGAAATAGGGCTGGGCAATATATCGATATTATATCAATATCGTGATATGAGACTAGATATCGTCTTAGATTTTGGATATCGTAATATTGTAAATGGCTTAAGTGTTATCTTTTCCTGGTTGTAAAGGCTGCATTACAGCAAAGTGATGTCATTTTCTGTGTTACTGGACTATTCTAGCTCTTCTATTGTTTTTACCTTTACCCACTTAGTCATTATAGCTACATTACTGAAGATTATTTATCTTAAATCTCATTGTGAAGATATTTTGTTAAAGCACCAATTGTCAACCCTAGAATATCGCCACAATATCGACATTGAGGTATTAGAACAAGAATATCGTGATATCTGATTTTTCTCCACATCGCCCAGCCCTAGCAGGAAACTGCCGTGACCTAATGCAACACACACACAGAACGTGGAAGGTGTGTTGTTGTGGCCAGAAGACACATTTAGTTTCAGATTAAGTATGGTATCGCCTCAGCTCGCTGGGAACCTCGACGGAGGTGGTACTAAATAAAGTACCTGTTAGCAGGTACCAGGTACTTTTTTTCATAATGGAAAACCAAAATAAGGCGAGTAGAGTCGAGGCGAGTCGAGCAGGTACCATGTAATGGAAAAGCGCCATAACCCCCACCCCAAACCATCTTGTCGGTGATTGGCTGGAACGTGGTTTGTTGTATTTTGGTGCACAGCCTGTGCCGGGCTTTTTCACAGTGTGTTCAGGGGGCGGGCAGCTAGCGGATCAAGGAGAGATGCCTACCATTTGCAACATCCTGCGATGTGACTATCGCACGTGCGCATGTCGCGATGTAGACGATGAAACAAAATATCGTGCAGCCCTAATAACCACTACGTCACAGGTTTGATTCTAGCCAAGGGACCTTTGTTGCATGGCGTACCCCCCCCCCTCCTCCCGTTCTTTGGTCTTCTCTTTTATTTCCGGCAGCCTGCCTAACAGCTATAAAGCATTGCGCAAAACCCTGATAAAATAACAGCATACGTCTATAACTGGCTGGATTAAAATCTGTATGCCATAACAAATCTGTCATTTCATAATATAAGCCATAGTGTTGCCCAACAATCAGGAAATTGCAGCAGCGACCCATTCATTTGGCTTTATTAATAAAAATGACAGATTTTGTTGTGTATGAAAAACAACATTGAAGCTAAGCACATTGCACCTGTTCTCTAAGAACTGATATTTTTAAATTCTACATGTATATAAATGAATAAATGGCTTAGGATCAAACTAAATCTCTGATGATTGTTCCCAGATAAAAATCCACTTATTCTTAGTGGTTATCATGCTGCACATATCTAAAACAAACATTAAAACGTCCATATCTAGAACAAACTTGTATGGCACGTTCCCGACCGCTATCAGAATGTGTGTGGATGTGTGTGTGTATATTGTGTATATATCGTACTCTGACAACCTTTCCCTTGCTTGGCCGTAGAGTTGATGAAGATATTTTAATATTGCTGCATATTCAATAATATTAGTAACGTTGAAAGTAAATGTTAGCAGGACCAGCATTGGATTTTTCTATAAATGTAGTATCTTGATATGTCAGGTATTTAGTTAGCAAAATAAGCAGTTTCTCAATTGCTTTCCAGAAAATGTACTGTATTATAATATATATATCTCAACATAAAATGATATACACTGTGATCAGTCCCTCCAGAAAAACGCGATTATGTGATCGCAGAATTCAATGCATAATCAGCCAAAGTCCGCATATTTATGCGGGGCCGCATTTTTTTCAAATACGCCGCACTTTCGCCGCATAAATTGACGATTTCCGCGCAAAATATGCGGGGCTTGCATGATTTCATAATCCCCGCATTTTCGTTGCAAAAAAGTCATATATCTCAGCAGAAAGTTGAAAAATGTTGCGTTTACTTCACACAAGAGCAGCCATTTCCCCCTGTTGCCATGGGAACGTTATGAAGACATGTAATTTCACCTAGTGAGAACACGGTGTTGGGGGAATCACTTTTTTTTCCTCTCTTTTTCATCAAATCGCCGTTTTTGCAAGTTCCCGCAAATTCATCGCATAAAATTATAAATATATTCCATCGCATTTTTTAAGAAAACGTGCCGCATAATCAAGGATTTTTGCCCGCAACAATCACAAAAAAACTCAGCGTTTTTCTGGAGGGAGTGATTAAGCATTCTATATAAATAATGAATTAAGCGACTCAGTGTAATGTAAAAGGGCTCACTTTTTTTCTCTTTTTCATCAAACCGCAGTTTTTGCAAGCTCCCGCAAGTTCCCCAATTTGACTATATCGGAAATATGTCAGGGAAAAGTGTGGAATTTTGATCTGTACAAGAAACAGTGTTATGTCTATGTGTAAGTAATAATGCAAATAAAACTGGAGTGATGAATCAGCAGCAGCAGCAGCAGCTGGGCAATTCAAACTGCTGTTTGCCATCCACCTTTGTCCATCACTACATTTCAATGAGAATGAGGAGGCAGCGCCTTTTTGATTTCTGACGTAATATGGGCTGTATGGGAAGCTAATAATAGGAGGGAACCAGAAGAAGGATCAATAGTAGGGAAACATTAGCTGCCCCAGAGGGAAAGGAGAAAAGGGTTATAAAAGTAGGAGGCGGCGAAAAGGAGGGATGAAGATTGTGTGGAGAGCTACTAAAGGGAGACTACAGAGAGATTTGGATGATAAAAAAAAAGTGCCAGTAGAGCGATGATGAGCAGGAGGAGGAGGGTAGCCTTCTGAAGGTGGAGGTTAATTGCAGCCACCTGCATACACATCAAATAAGCCTGGCTAAACACAATCAGTCATCCTGACAACTCCATTAATAACTGCGTTTCTTCTACAGGAAATCTTAAAAAGGAAATCTCAAAGCATAGATTGGATTGCAAGCAAACATGTACGATGCTGCACAGGTCTGCTGGCGGTGTGTGGTAGATAAGTATGGTGGCCAAGTGTGGTATGTAAACATGTGTGCAACCATGGCAAGGTACTCACAGCTGCTACTCCAAGATTTGAGCAGAGATTTGATGCTGATCTCAAAGAAGACCGAATCCTGCAGGCTCAGCATGGCGGCTCTCCAAAGTTGGGCTTCACCAGAAGGCACAAATTCTACACGACTCCTGTCACTTTCATTTCACAAAACCCAAACATTCCACTCTTTTCAAAAATATACACCTCTCATATGCTTCCCCTACGGCTGGAGCTGAATACTACCCTCCACAGGTGCTAGTTAAAGGCAGCATCCTGAAAGAGGGGCTGAGGGAAGAGACCCAAAAAGTGCTACCAGTTTGTTTCCTCTGCCACCTACTTCACTGAAGAGTGAAACTGCGCTGGGATAGCAGGAGAGAGAGCACAGCCTGGCTGGTTACAAAAGTATTCCACCCCAGTGCATGCTGCCCACTTGCCAATCCAGAGTGTCCCTCATCCCCATTTCAGCACAGAAAAATCCAGAGAGGCGAAGGACAAAACTGCGTGAGAACTTTTGCTCCAGATAAGGCAGAAACGGCAGCAGAACAGTACGCAACAGAAGTCTTAACAATGCACGGCAATATTTCCTCTCTTCTGTTCCTGTGTGTGTGCCAGTCCTAGCCCACTATAACTGTCAGCCACCCTCTGCCTCCCCCAAAAAGCTCTCTCTCTCCATTCGCTCATGAGCAGCCCCTCCTCTTCCCAGGCTAGCTCTTGTTCTATTACTGATGCCTGCTCTTTTCTCTCTGAGTGAGAGCGAGCTTGTTTCAACAGCAAACAAGAGGGAGGCGGGAGCAGAGTGTGGGGGCGGGTGATGTCATCAAAATGCTGCGAGTGTTCCCTGGCTTTGGCTCAGCAATGCATACGCATTTCAGAGCTGCTACTGTGCTGCCCCTCCACTGGCCTATCAAAAACGACACTTCCTGTAAGCTCCACAGCAATACTGATGCGTCATCCCTGACTGCAGTAGGAGGCAAAGGAAAGAATGGAAAGATGAAAGAGAGAAAGAAAAAGGGGAGGATGAATTGAACATGGGGGGTGCATACACCACAACTAGTAGTCATACTTCTATTCAGATCTCTGCATTAACATGATGTAAATATTATGTGCCTCTATTGTGTGGCATATACTCCCATCTTCAAAACAAAGTAAACTGCGCTCTAGCTGCACTCAGAAAGAATACTGTATGAGGTATGTTGAGATATTTGACCAGACCAACCCATGAGACATGGGTAGCTGACATTGTGTTACTGGTACTATGAGGCGGTTTTGTATCTCAGATTATAGCATGATAGTGATCACAGCTGATCTATTTGTAAAACCAGCCGTTCACACCCAGTGGAGTCATAGGCATTACATCATTGCTCTGACCAAAAGCTACCAGACATAGTAACACACTGAATGACACACAAACTCACGACACACACACACACACACACCTGACATCAAGCAAATTGTAGTCAGGCGCTGGATTAAATTTGTTAACAAAATATTCTGAGGGGAACGGCACTGGGAAGGCTGCAAAAGACAAATGCTCTTTGTCTTCTTTTAGTTTAGTCTTCATTTCTCCCTCGCCCTCTGTCTCTCCCTCTGTCACATGTCCTCCACTACACAAGTTATGCAAAATGAGGCAGAGCTCATTGCAAACAAATAACACAAGCAGATGCTTTGTCAAGCTACCCTGATGCAGGCTTCCACTGTGAAACTTGTTATAATAAACAAGCACAGACATTTTGTTACATGTAGTCTGTAAATCACAAAGAGATCTTTTAATGTTACAGTTTCTTGGTGATCAACAAAAGTCTCGTTTTCTTTTCTTTTTTTAAGTTTAACAGATTTAATTTCAAATTTGGCCTACATCAAAGGACAACTTTGTAATTTTGGGAAATATGCCTATTATTTTGTATGAGTTCAATTTGAAGGTCAATATCACCTTTATGTCAGTCCAAAAGTGAGGGCGTGTATTTCCCAAAAATGTTGAAGTATTCCTTCGCTAAACCAAATGGTTGACACGAGAACCAAATGTTTGGAACTCCTTTGCACATTTTTATTACATCGCCATTTTTGTAATTTTGTTTTTGTAAAAAAAAAAAAACAGTATTTTGAAATCAACCTAGTGCTCATACACTGTTTTTTCCTCCATGATGCTTTCATTTTATTGGTGGTTACCCAACAAGAGTGCTGCAGTTCATGACAAAGCAGCCGGATAGTTAAATACAGCTTTAAGTGTGGGTCAGGTTTAGTTACTGTCAATGTAATTTACGAAGGTATCCCCTATTCCAGGTCTTGAGTCTCACGGAGTACCCTGCAACTGGCCCAGTCTAAAGGCTGAAGACCGGCGCCTTTAGCTCAAGCTCCGGGGCAGTAGGAGGAAGGCAGAAGTATTTGGCAGAAGTATTTGGCAGAAGTCTAATGTGTACACAGTGTTCAAAAACAGAATTTGAGTTCATATTGTCACCCTTATCAGCAAACCAGTTCACATATAAACATACAGAGACCTCTGCAGGCACTGTTTTCTGTAAACCAGCTTTACTGTTCAAGGAATGCAGAAGAATAACTGACATCACCATCTCTCTGGGAACATTACGGCTAAGAGCTACTGTCTTACAGTGCTGACGTAAGTTGGAGGACTTCACACAAACAACATTATAACTGACTTCCTGGAAAGAAGAGCTCACTGATTGAATAATCTTAACCAAATGCACCACCAAGGAACGTTATAGTAGCTCCATTCACAAAGTGGGAGTAGTGGTTGACAGCTAGCCATCCTGACTGCAGACAGTATAGGGGAGCTGCTCCTCCCAGGAGCCCACAGGGTGGAGGATGCATTTCCTGTCCTGGCTTCTCTGAAGGGCAGTGGTGGGAACAATAATCGATAAGAGCTGTAATTCAATCCCTGACCTCACCAGTGGTGCCTGGGCTGCAGAGGACACGCCATTAGGATCCATCGCAGCAGTCTGGGTATGCAGCACAACGCTGCAACGTGCACAGCTTCTCACTTCCTTAAGAACCAGCTATTTCATACTCCCTCGTAATAATCACCAAGACACAACTTGCACAACCTTTTTACACACTCCCACAGTATAATGCTCTGCAATCATGTGAATTTGAATAATCCAAAACATCTTTATAAATAACTCCTTGCACAGACAGACACATTGACACATCCTTTCTCCTGTCCTCATGTCTCTTCTCTTTTTCTATTTATTTGCCTAGCAAATCAAGAGAGGCAACTCAATACAACAATGAGTCATTCATTCGTAGGTCAAAAGCAGGTAACCTCTATGGAATGATGAATTCAAACTTATCTTAATACAGGTACTAAAAGGTCAGCTAGTTAATCACAGCACTGCTTCAAATTAGCAGTCTTCAAGTTGTTCACTATGGAGGAGCATTTATTGGGAAGCTGGTTGGAGAAAGAGCACTAGCCTAACAATGATTCACGACATTTGTCTTCCCAGCTATGACACGGTATTCCCACTAAGTGCCGAGTCTGCACTGAGCTGCACCATTATGGAGATTGTTTCACTACAGTTGGCTAATAACTATTTAAGAAACCCGATGAATATCTGGATTATGAATCTGGATACACACCCTATGGACTGTTTCAATACCAGAAGTACAACCCATCAGTGCACACTCATGTTCAGTCACATGCTCCTAACACTCCCAAATCACAATCAGGAAACCTGCTGCACCCATTAACTAAATACTGTCCCAATCAAACTCTTTCTCAAAAACTCGGCTGTATGTCGGGACACTGGGTGATGTCACTGTGTGCGGAGAAAGACAAATGACAAAATGAAAAGAGCACCACCTTAAAAGCCAACTCAGGCTATGCCAGTTCTGCAACAAGGGAGTGGCACTTAGCTCTGATTTCGACAATTATCCTGCCTCGGATTTAAAACACAGGGAAATAGATCCTGAGGTATGAATACACCAGAATACTATCTCTTTAGATCTCTCCTTACCTTAACTACTGTAGTAAATAATCACATCACTTCATTTATTATTACATAACTCACCATCGTGACCCTTGTCACCACGAGCATGATGAAAAAAGGTGAATTGTCTAATATGACGGATGTTTCCTAGTTGGGGAAAAAAAGAAAGGAAACATTTGAAAACAAATTTCCCAATCCAGTCTGTAGAAATGACTCTTCTAATATGAATATCAACATTTCACAAGCAGCCGGAGCTGAACACAAACGCATATACAACAGTTACCGGAGTTATTATAACTATTTTCACAGCTCACCAAGTCTCCAAACCAAAGTGTGGACACAAACTTAGCCATCTTTGTTACTGTGGGTTAGTTTAGCTAGTCTGTTATTAGATGCTAGGTGATTAGAGCAGAAGGGAGAGTTCAGTTAAGCTGTAGCCATGAGCAAACAGGGAGCAAGCGTGCTCTGACAGGTAGCCCTGTAAAAACGCTATACTGAGGAACTGATGACAATTCATCACCCCGGAGCTGAGGCAAACTGCACGCACACATAATTTGTATGTGTACGCACGTCTACTAAACCTTTAACTACTGTATCCATAGACACAATAATATACTTACTTCAGAGGATTAACATTGTCAGCACAACTCATACCCAAGAAAATTAACTCTCAAACCTTTGCTACAAACTCCGTACTGTAGCAGGCAGGTGCCGATACTTCAGACGATCTGAAGATACTGAGATCTTAATTATATTTTGTTTATTTGTTTCCTTTTTAAAACAGCGGTGCAGGGCATACTTAGCCAGCAGAATAGCTAAGCATTAACCCCCCCCCCAAAAAAAAAAAAAACCTGAATCCCAGCTTTGGATGGTTTGCCGTAGTTTTATAACACAACATCACTAAACAATAGCAACTTCTACTTCTATGTTAAAAGGTCATGTATGTCATGTATAGATAAATGTACAAAATCAACCCAGCAAAATAACACTGGCTATTAGGGCCGTCCTCGACTAAAGAAATTCTTAGTCGACTAACACTTACATGATTTTGTCGACTAATCGATTAGTTGATTTAATCGACAGAGCTGTGCTCTTTGAGAGCTGGTTAAGACTAGAAAAGCGCAACATAAATGTAGTTAATTAACCATCTGTAAAACTGAGTTTCTCTGAAATTAATCCTGCAAAAGCACCACTTTAAATCTCGTGTTCACCAGAAATGTTCTCATAAGTTGCTTGGAAATGAGTAATTAAGCATGAATAAGCATAAAAATGACTTATCGACTAAAGAAATCTTAGTCGACTAAGACCAAAACGACCGATTAGTCGACTGATCGACTAAGAAGGGGGGGGGGGGGGGGGGGGGGGGGGGGGCACTACTGGCTATACTGCAACACCCTTCCTTAATAATCTAGGGCCCTATGATTTCCGTGATGCGGAAAACACGGACGGAATCTACACATGAAAACGAAATTCTCTTATAGACATTTTCACAGATGGAAACATAAATATTCTAAATGGACGCAAGTTGATTTCCTGTTGCAGTGTATGTGAATGGCATCAACTGACAGGAAGTTAACAAGGGGCCAGGCTGTTGCCTAGCAATGTAATTCCATTGAAAAGGTCTATAGACGCGGAATCGCACAGAATTTGCATAGTATATTTTTTTTTGTTGACATGTTAAATAAACAATGTTTGTTTTTGTTTTTTTACTTCCTTCTCATTTTTCAGTTTAAAAACAACAAGCGTAGAAAGGTCTCTACCTAAACCGTGGCCAAATGGCCTTGTTAAACATGTTGCCTAGTAACCATACGTCCTCACGTTCACGCTGAGTTTGTTGCGTGGGGAAAAAAATGTCGAAGCGAGTGGCTCCTGATAAGCCAAAAGGTGGCAAAAAAATTAAGAAACTCTGAAGTGACTGCTAAATACCGAGCTGAACGACGACTACTATGAGTCTGGACAACAACTGTTAATGTTGTCAACATACAATCGACTGGACCCGCAAAGACACATGTAACGACCATTTAAATCAAAAGTTCTGTTTGTATTCACCCTGATCAACAAGAATCACAAACCGCAGCCCAACTCCTGATCCACGCAGCCCGTAGACGGAGCGATCCCCGGCCAAATTCACCCGCATTTGGCGAGTGGCGGGTGCTAAACACACATTTGTTTGCCTTCCACAATTCATGGCTTACTTGATGTGTCATTCCCCCGTTGCCTCTGCACCAGTGCCGTGTGTTAACGTGTGCGCGCTTGGTATAAGTCAGTGGTTCTCAAAATGCTTAATGAAAAGAAAAGCAAATCCTAAAAATCCAAAAGGGCTAAAAGTAAATGGAATTTGAAAATAAATAAAAACAGATTTCATAGGGCCCTAATAATCTGACATATTAACAGAGCTTTGGTAATGCACTGAGACCACAGTTTAACCCCACCAACATCCAATGAAAATAATATAGGCGATTGCCCAACCCTAGCATATATACAGTATATTGTATCCAGGGTTCAAAATTAACTTTTTTTTATGGCTAGTGAATGTTCAATTTTTACCAGCCACTCAAAAGATTACCATTGTTTTTGTTTTGGCTGGTGAGTGAAGCAAATCTACCAGCCAATTGCATATTTTACCAGCATTTGGCTAGTAGATGGTGCTAATTTTGAACCGTGATTGTGTATGTATGTATGTATGTATGTATGTATGTGCATGTTAGCATGTGTGCAATAAGGTGAAGGGGGTAAAGCCAAACTTTGGATACATGTTAACAAAGCTTAACAAACACTGAACTAAAAATGTAAAATTATAAAAAGCTAGAATGAAGTGGCTTGAGAGAACACAAAATAACACAAAATCAATGCGGATAACTTCTGCATCAATATGCAGCAGATGTACCTTTGAGGCGAGCTTGGTTCCTGCTGGCAGGCTTGGAGGAGCTGATCCCAGGGACTACCTGTATCATCGGATTTACCGGAACTTCCTCAATGGTCTGTCCCATGGCTAGCAGGCCCAGTCTTTTCATACGAAGGAGCCGTGGACCTGTCTCCCTGGGCAAGACTCCCCCATGTTCAATGGGCCCCTCCCCTGAGATGACAGACGGAACCAGGCTCTTCAGAAACTCCATGTTCGACAAGACTTTTTCTGTCTTTTACTCTGGTGGGTAGTCTGATACGCCGCGCCATGCCATTCACCCCATTTACAGACAAGCAAGGAGACAGTACACTCCCGGTCTCCTGCTGCTACCTACATGCAGCAGCCACACGTTCAGTCACAGTCAAAGCCTGTACAGTATGTGTGTGCCCTCAGATCTGCTGTTACAGACCAGAAGAGACACTACCTGTCAGGCTCTCTAAAACTTGTTTGTCACGTTGGCTAGCTACAGTTAACAGCTTCTCCTCTACTAGCAAGTTCCGACAGAGTGAGACTTCTTACGCTGCAACATTACCTGTCTGCTCACAGTGAACGGAGAAAGCAAACAGACATGCCACTTTTCATGGATCGTGATGTAATTGTCAGTGGGCAGGGCTATGTTTTAAGTGCCAAGCACTATCTGGGGTGTGGAGTAGAACATGTTCCACAGGAGATAACATAAGCCTGGGCCACCAGCCAATCACAACAAAGACGACATAAGCCACACCCTGCTGGCCTGCGTTGCTCACGAAGTGAAAGAGACCAAGAGAGGAAGAAGAAGATTGACAGACACTATAAGTAGTAAGAAAACTCCATGGAGCTGGTTACACAGGCCCGCCTGCATTTACTGATAGCCCTTATCATTGTTGGGATGGTGTTACTTGTTAGCATTCATACACAAATACAACTGCTTGTTTGCTTTCTGGCTAAACTTATATATATAAGATATATAATAAGAGCGTCCATCCTCTTGCTTTCACTTCTGCGTGACTGTGCTGAGCTATTATAAAGAGAAGCAGAATGAGCTCAGTGATGGGGTCTGTGAAACGGGGTGATGACAGACTGCTGTGCTCTGCTTGGCTGCATAGCGTGTACCTGCAGCAAACTCAAGCCGTTCCAAATATCCCTAGCTGAGGAGTGAGAAGGACTACACTGCGCTGACTCTCAAACACTCACTACCTAAAGAAATCATTAATTTCTCTGCGACTGAGTGCAATAATTAATAGGCCATCCAAGTATCAACTCAGCCAGTACTCAATAGCAACGTAACAAAGCTGTAACACTCCACAACAATTATAAATAATAAAGACGACTGTAGCACTAGTGTGCAGCAAACTAAAAACACCTTTAAGATGACTGCTGAGTCATCATTGACTATGCACCACAATAATGCAATTGGGTAATACAAAACCGCACAATGCTCATTTTATCTTGCTCCAATTAAGACTCCATTAATCAGTCCCTCCAGAAGAACGTGATTATGCGATCGCAGAATTCAATGCATAATCAGCCAAAGTCCGCATATTTATGCGGGGGCCGCATTTTTTAAAATACGCCGCAATTTCATCGCATAAAATTGCATAAATATCCCGCATATTCCATCGCATTTTTTAAGAAAACGTGCCGCATAATCAAGGATTTTTGCCTGCAACAATCACAAAAAAACTCTTTTTCTGGAGGGACTGATTAAGCATTTTATATACATAATGAATTAAGCGACTCAGTGTAATGTAAAAGGGCTGGTAGAGCTAAAAGACACAATGGGAATTAAAACTCAGCTTTGCAGCTTTTAAGGCTCTGTCATCTCAATATTTTTGGTTCTGTGGCCACACACAGACTCTATGGTTGAGTCTCGAGGGTTGACACCGACCCCGTCACATGCAACACTAGCCATTTGTTTCCTGAAGGACAAGGTGTGTGTACGCTACCTGTCACTAGCACAAAACAGCAGCGCCCAAGTAAACAAGAGGCTGGTCAAGAAAGTTGAGGCTGTAGCAAGTTTTAAAAAGTGATACTTTTCCACAAGGGGTGGTGGACTAAAATCATAAGTGAATGCAAAATGAACAGACTTACATTTGAGAGGTGGCAAAAGGTGGATGCCGGTGGTGCTGTGTCTGGGTGTCCAAGTACGCCATTGTTTTTGTTTACACATTATAACCATAGACAGTATATAAAATGGACCGACAGATCCCGTTCTGAACGGAGACGAGTGAAGTCTATTAGAAGTCACTTGTCAGTGAGGCTCGAGCGTTCCTGCACAGCCTCAAACTGAGCTTGATGACGTAGATGTGACGTGAGCAACATGTCTGAACGTTGTAAGTCTTCTGGTAGCTGTGCCAAGAGAAATCTCAATCATTCCCAATCTATCAGAGACGGAGAGCGTAGGTATATGTAAGGAGATAACATAGGCACAGGCTAATTATTGATAACTAAAATGCTAGTTAACATTAGTAATTAAACTAAACAGCTGATGTAAGTCCAAACTGCCTGCGAGCTTCTCCTGTACTGTACGGTAATTCCTCTACTATGAGACAGTAAGTCTCGTGGTTATGACCCAACCGTTAGCCTATTTTTATAAAATCGTCTGCTACGGAGCCATAACGTGAGGTACAAGGTAACGGAGCCATTTATACATTGTCGTGTTTCTTTAGAAATAAACAACGGACAAATAAAGTCTTTAAACACTTCAGATGTAAAGTTATTGGCTGTCAAAGTGACGCCAAAATGAACGGCAGTCAATGGGATGCTAACAGGGGGTGAGAGTCTGGTAGCATTAAAATGGCGCCATAGGAGGCTTCACTCTGTGGAGAGACGCCTGCCCCCCTTGATTAGAACATATGAAGCAAATCATTTCATGGCGGTAATTGTACTGGATGTCTGGAGTCTTTTTATAATGCATGTTTACTTTTTGTATAACAAAGCACAAAAAGACAATGACAAAGCGAAATAAATACCTGGGTCAAACTGTTGAAATAAATAATGGATATAAATTATGACACATGAACAAAAACCTAATCTAAAGATGCAGTTAACACATTGTCTAGAAGTATTCTGCAGCCCAAACAGATATTTAAAGCCATTCCAGTTTGTGCTATGATAGTTGTGGTAAGCCCTGTGAAGTGAATTAACTTAACTTGTTTCTATTGCATGTCCACACGCCCAAGCAACTATCTACTTGAGAGAAAATTATTTCTTCCAAGATCCTAAGGCAAAAATGCATTGTGTGTAAGACCAGGTAAGTATGAAGGACATGCTTACACCCTCTACTGCAGCGTGTGAAAGTTTCAGTGAGATGATGTAACTGTTTCAGTATACAAGAGCCTGTGGGGGGGGTAAAATAAAATCACCATTCTCTCCATCTTTTTCCATGCGTGATTTCTCAAAATACTATACAAAAACACAACTGTACAGCTGTTTATCCGTTTCAACTGTGTTTTTTTTTTTATTACATTTATCCAGCACCAAACCTTGTCTGCAAAGTAAGCACAAAGGGGAAGAATGCAATGATAAATGCGGTGCAGCAGTTTTGTGAAAACTCTGCCCTCTAGAGCCCAGCTGCCAGAAATCACACCAAGCTGCACTAATTGTTTAAATACACCGACAAGCCCCAAAAAAAAAAATCACTGAAAAAAGAAAAAACGGTCAGCAATATTGGATGGCAAACCACCAGAAAGCTTGTTCGAGCTAGACTTTGACTCACAAACACTTTTGCAAAAAGCTGGACTCTGAAAAACTCTTCAGTTGTCCAAAGCTGTTAAATCTTTGTTGAATAGGAAGCACTTCTTTTTCACCTCATAAAATCACATTCATTTATTGTTTAATCCATTTTAAACCTTTACAATACACAGAGATAGTAGCTTCTAAACACAAAACATTTACGGCCAATCTATAAAAGCACAACCTCAAAAAGGATGGGAGTCTTTAAGTTTAATGGTTCAACCTATTTTTTGTCCCATTGCATAAATATAGGAGAGCCGGGGGACTCTTCAGCCGCTGCTGGAGACCATAGACCCGCCACACAATAGGAATCGATTTGTAGTTTAGCATTGGACTTAGCCTTCTGAATAGCCAAGCATCGCTACAACACTACTGCAAACGGGTGGGTCGTCCATCATCAACATGTACACCAAATCACACTGAGAACCTGTGTGATTGTCTGAGGTGAGCGAAAACAGAAAATATGCTTTAAGTTGCAAGAAGGGACGTTTGCTGGCATAGTGCATGACCGAGGATGATGCAAAGAGGCTGAGGCAGCAGATCCTGCTGGAATTGCTAAATGAGTCTCACACACACACAGAGAGAGACAGAGACAGAGAGAGACAGAGACAGAGACAGAGACAGAGAGACAGAGACAGAGACAGAGAGAGAGAGAGAGAGAGAGAGAGAGAGAGAGAGATCACCCGGCCTTAGCACTACAATGGTCAGTGGAGGCAGCTGTGGTTTGTTGGGGCCAGGTCTGTGGTGCTGTTGAGTTAGAACAATACTCCTGCACAGGAGGCCCAGATCCCAATCAGCCCAGGAATGTGGAAGAGGAAGCTCTGGGAACAATGTGCAGCGTTCCTATGCCATTGTGGGTCCCACCCGCCCCTGCCTTGTTCTACTTTCAAGCAGGAGAAAACAGGAAAACTAGTGGGCTGGGGCCCAGAAGTCAGAGTCCGCTTCGCAGTTGGCTCAGTACGCCGTCAGCACAACCCTCCTACAGCCATGTTGATCACTCTGGGTATGCATACATCTGAACTGCTACTCCACCACTTGATGTCAGTAAACAGTTTGAGGTCTGTGTCAGGTAAGGTGAATATCAAAACAATGTTGCACTGCCCTCTAACGGTGCAAACAGCCACTACACTCTCAAGGCTACAAGCCTGCCTTCCTGTGCAGGGCTCTCAAGTGTAACCTAAACTGATGACGCCATCAATTTTGCTTGTGTGTTTGTGACTGCATTGGTGTAACTTTTAATGAATAATATCTTTAGAATAAACATTGTAATACCAACTTTATTGCCTACTTCAAACAATTTTAAGATTATATTCCCTTAACAAGGCTAGCTTAATAAGCTGAATAAAATTGTTTATATATTCAAAACTTATGAATGTGTATATATACACACACACCACAACAAAAGTACCACTTGTAAGACATGCATATATCTGTCCAGTATTCAACATAGAAAGAGTCCCACTCAGACGTTTGCACAGCTCTCTACAGTTAGAGTAATGTATCCTGTCCTGTCACTTCCCGAGATATTGTTTTTGCCTCCACGCCTAAATATCATTGTTTTCTGTATATTCCTGCTACACAGTCCGATCCAAAAGGCTGTCGAGGATCAAATTCTCACTCTGTATCAATTACAGTCACTGTTCAATTATGGTTCATTCAGATCCCTGCTGTGCGAGGACACATTTTTCCTTTCTGTTCTTGCTTAAAATATACCATCTGCTTCTCACAGCCTCAGTTTGAATACTGCTACTTTGCCAATCTACTTGTTAATAACCTATAAGTTAGTAGGCAGTCTTTCGTCTACGAACAGGAACAAGAAATGCAACGTGCAACATTCAGACACTCAGAAAAAAGTTATCAACCACTGTTGTCACTGCTGAAGAATGTGACCTGATTAGACCCTGCATCAAAATGATCCTCTTTTCTGACCAATTACCATTCTGAGATGACGTTCGTCTCCCAGAGGCCGCAATAAAATGTAAAAACAGTATTTAGAGCAGCACACCAGTGCAATTCAACTTCACAACCTTTACAGTTCCTTGCCTTAAGCAACATGACGTTACCACAGACCACATTCATTTTTAGCCTTATTTTAGGGTGTTGGCCAGAACTAGAGCTGCAACCGAGGTTTTACACGCAACACAATATTGTTTATTTTCTGATTAACATCTACAAATGATACTGCCCAAAATTGAAAACATATAAACAAGTAAACAGTGTAATTAGCACAATGCTACTTGTTAGCTTCTTCTTTATTTGAGGATATGCCTCGCACACATGGGCTCACCCTGTGTTGTTCTGACCGCTGTGGTAATCCACTTATCATTTTCTAAATATTGTATTTGACATGTAGAACTAAAATATGATCTAAAATAGCCTTAGCTCCACTCCTTTGACAGAAGGTTTTACCCAACGCCAGTTGCTCTCAATCATCTCTATGTAGTTGCTACTTTTACATAGCACACGACACATGCCGTTTGATTTGTGTACAAAACGGGAAAGCCGACTACAGAATATTGGTGTTTCGGATGTTAATCTGATCATCTGACTTTCACACATTTTATTCTAAAATCCACCTACGCGAACACTCGCTGTAAACAAGGGTATGAGCCACACCAGCAGCCTCTGCCTCACCATGTTATAATCTCTGCCACGCTGTAGGTCTGATAACCATCGCCAGGGCTCCACACTAACTTTCTACATTGGTTGCGCTGCCTTTTGGCCCCACAATAACAGATTTTAAGCGTAACCTTTTTTTGTAAGTTCAAACAGAGGTAATTTCTTAACCGCCTAAAAAAAACAACAAATCGCAATAACCTCAATATATAATAAGCTTCTCCTCACTGCTTCGGTTTGCCGCTGCCTTGCTCTGAAACGCTGTGTGTTTGGGCTTTTTTAACATTTAAATTCGTAACACTGAAAAAGCGCCGGTCCCTGCCACGCGTTGGCCGCACTCCTAAATGCGATGCATAATGCTGACCGTTTTATCATATCTGAGCCACGGAAATAAAATTGGAAAAGCCATTCTTTGCAAAAGGCATGTATATATATGTTGGCCTTTTTGTATGTGGGAGGCTCTGGCTCAGGTTCAGAATCAAATGAGGCCATCGCCGCCGAAGATGGACAGGATTAGGCATGTTACCATGGCGAGGGGAGACAGGTGGCCGAGCAGTTACCTCCGGGCGATGATGTCGGGTCTGGGTCTTTTGGGGACAGGGACAGGCGTAACGGGCACCGCTGCGTTTTAATAAATAAATCACTAGTTCTTTTCATTTTGAGATACCAGTATGTTTTAAGGTTGTGATGTGGCTCGAGGAGCATGCAAGCGGGGGGGGGGGGGGGGGGGGGGGAATAACGCTACACACATACACAGAGAGATCTGCAAAATGTTTAGTTTCACCGAGTTTTGGTCGCATGTGCGTGGAGCCCTGATTCTCACAAGTAGTACCTTTAAATGGAGACTACAGCTACAAAGACTAACCAATACATGAATTAGTTGTCAACTATTAAATTGATCGCCAACTATTTTGATAATTCATTAATTGGTTTATTAATATTCTGATTCTAGCTTCTTGAGTGTTATTAGTTCTTAAATGTGAACATGTTCTAGTTTCTTCACTGTTCTGTGACGGTAAACTGAATATCTTGGACAAAACATGACATTTGAATACGTCATCTTGGGCTTTTGGAAAACACTCGACATTTTTCAGCATTTTCTGACATTTTATAGACCAAACAATCGATTAATCGAGAAATTAACCAACAGATTAATCGACAGTTAGTTGCAGCCTTGATGGAGATACTGTATAACTGCAGTAACAGTAGAATGAGGCATTCCTAGTCTTATGACTGCAGCATGCATTACATTTATTGACAGAATAAATGGGAGGTTGTCCAAGCAGCGGGGGGAAACTAAGTCAGCATGAAAAGACTGAAAGTTCTACTTTCAGAATTCAGCATAAGAAAAACAAGGAGATTAATCAAACACCCTGTTCATTCCCACGGTATTTAGCTTGCAGTAAAACCTAAACCCACCACGCAGCGGAACACTACCCACTTAACCGTGTGACGTACCTTAAGGCCATAGAGCAGGGGCTGGAACTGGAAAGAGAAAGAAGGGTCCACAAGTTCACTGCACAACAATCTGAAACAGAGAGCACAGAAATCTCTTTTGAACAACAAAGCAGCACACTGACAAGAAAACAGACACATAAACCATCTTGGTCATTTACCAAGTACTACTTCTACTACTACTTCTACTACCACCAAGTACAAAAAGTGTGACATGACACGCTACATGGTTAGTTGCACAAAACCATCTGAGAAGCCGTCATCAAAAATACTTGTCAGGTGATTGGATGAATTAGGGCTGGGCAATTACCGATATTACATCGATATCGTGATATGAGACTAGATATCGTCTTAGATTTTGGATATCGTCATATCGTGATGTGACATGAGTGTCTTTTCCTGCTTTAAAGGCTGCATTACAGTAAAGTTATGCCTATTTTTCACACTACACGCAAGCGTGTTGGAAGCGTTTCTATTCAAAATAGAATATGAAAAGATGTGTATATGTCATTTTGACACAAATACATATAATAAATGACATTTTGATGTTTGAAAGTCTCTTCATTTTATCAATGGGAAACATACACGTGTACAGTCGACTAATCGTTTTGGTCTTAGTCGACTATGATTTCTTTAGTCGATAAGTCAGTTTTTATGCTTAATTACTCATTTCCAAGCAACTTATGAGAACATTTCTGGTGAACACGAGATTTAAAGTGGTGCTTTTGCAGGATTAATTTCGGAGAAACTCAGTTTTATAGATTACATTACATTACATATCATTTAGCTGAAGCTTTTATCCAAAGCGACTTACAATTGCTATATATGCCAGAGGGCACAGTCCTCTGGAGCAACTATGGGTTAAGTGTCTTGCTCAGGGACATTGGTTGATGTATCGCAGTGGGAATCAAACCAGGATCCCCCACACCAAAGGCACGTGTCATATCCACTGCGCCATCACCACCCAACTACATTTATATTGCGCTTTTCTAGTCTTAACCAGCTCTCAAAGAGCACAGCTCTGTCGATTACATCAACTAATCGATTAGTCGACAAAATCATACAAGTGTTAGTCGACTAAGAATTTCTTTAGTCGAGGACGGCCCTACAGACAAGGCGAGCAGCAGCAGCGCCGCATCAGACACGTTTCTGGTGTGTAAAGAAAAATCCACGCAACTGACACGCAACAGAAACGCCAGGCTCACGCCACGCAGCCAGTGTGTAGCCGGCCTTACAGTAACGTGATGTACTTTTCTGAACTTACCAGACTGTTCTAGCTGTTCTATTATTTGCCTTTTCCCCACTTAGACATTATGTCATTACTGATGATCATTTATCTAAAATCCAAGTGTGAAGATATTTTGTTAAAGCACCAATTGTCAACCCTAGAATATCGCCACAATATCCTTATCGAGGTACTTGGTCAAGAATATTGTGATATCCGATTTGCTCCCCATCGCCCAGCCCTAGGAGGAATCATTTGTCTATCACGTCCGCCATTGTGGTTTTGAACGAACAGTCGCAGTCGTCCCACACACCTAAACCGCGCCCGTAGCTGCCAGTAGCTGCCAGTAGCTGCTTACTGAAGATGAATTTAGATGGATTTGGGTGTGATCTTGAGATCCTGTGATATCGCGAGAATCCAGCTGCCATGCAAGGTAACAAAGCTCTTTTAAGTAGAAACTTATGCTGCGTTCCAGACACAATTTTTAGCCCGTAAGTTACGACATGAAGTCACAACTCACGACTTGGTAGCGTTCCAGGCAAAGTCACGACAAACCCTTCTAGCTAGCGGCTACCTAACGTTGACGTTAGCTAGTGCTAGCTGATACTAGTGATTTCTAGTCTGTGACATATTTTGGGTTTCATTTAATAAACATAACCTGCAGTAGTACACAACTGTATGTGTATTGTTTTGATTACAATGTGCGGAATTACTTTACGTTGCTCATTTATTTCTATTTCTCACCGTTAATCACCGGCGTCTGGACAGCATCAACAGGGGGTCGCCATTGTTGTTTATGTGTGTGTGTGTGACGTCAAAAACTGTAACTGGGAGAACAACGATCTGGTACGAGTTCAAGGGTAGTAAGTTACGGGTTGGACCGCCGTTCCAGGGCACTTTCACGGGTAGAAGGTGGTGAAAACACGTGTTACGGGTCGCCTGGAACGCAGCATTACGATGGATCCAAATTACCAACTTGTGAATATTCTTACAGTGAATGTCCCACAAACAGAATGAAAGGGCACAGTAATGTCTGTCAATCTTAAGTGCTATACAATTTGTGTTGAGTTCAATGCTCAGAGCAGGACAATGTGACCACAGGGAAGGGTGCAGCATACGGGGAAATTGGTTGGGGACAATATTTCATTTAATAGCAAGTGCAGAGTAGCATTTGCTCAGCTGTCCAGTTAATAATTTAGCCATTGTGCAAATGCAAACACACCTGGATCCAACTGCTCTGTCTAGGTTTGATAAGAGCTCATCTACGGTAACCTGGCCAAATAAGTGAAAGCTCAGATCATACGACATGGAGAGACCTCAGATAGTTGATTTTAGAGAAGACCAACCAGGACTTCCTAGCTTCCTAAATAAAAGCAGGTGCTGAGACAGCCAAGATATTCGTGCATTTGCAGGTTTTAAGCCCATTTGAAGAAGGTTGTGAAAACACGAGTTACGGGTTGCCTGGAACGCAGCGTTACGATGGATCCTAATTACCTTGGACTGGTCACAAAACATGAACACGTTAGCCGTTATACAATCAGCAGCTGTGAGAATATAATCTTTCAATACTTCAGTCTTGGAACCGTCTTGTTGACACAGGAAACAAAGTCTTTGAATAGCAGTCTGTGTGACTTATTTCAGTCACCCCAACATTCAAGAGATTTAATTCTACGTTTCTTCAGTAATGACACAGAAAAACATCCCGTATAAGGATAGGGCTGTAAAGGCAGAGTGCTGTTGGACAGTCCAGACTCTTGGTCATAGCAAAGTGATAGGTAGACCGTTGGCTTCGGCCTGGTTTGGTCTGTACTTGGACAGGATTAAAACCACCTCCTGAGCAGAGTAATAATCTGAAGATTACCCACTACATCCAAGAGGCAGTTACATAAGCGATGAGAGCTTCCAAAACTGTACTTTCCCTTCAGTTTATCATTACAGTGGCGGAAAAGGGCTCCATTTATAATCTCATATCCAGCCATACAATCATTGTTACTATATGACTCAGAGCAGACTCTAGCATATCCATTACTTTTAAAAGAAAAGGTAAAAAATGAAGGGTATAGCACATAAATATAATCCAGTGACATCAGACTGACATAAATAAGACACTCTGAACCGTTATCCAACTGTAATCAAACAAAGGAAGGAAGAACAAGCCACTGAGTCATACAGCAAGCCAGACAGAGAAGTTGAGGTGTGAGAACTTCCACTCAAGCACCGAGGACAGATGGTGAGAACAGGTCATTGTAGATATCAAGTCAAAAAGCCCAAAAGTCATGTAACAGCAAAATAGCATCACACATATACCTTTTCCCACCCACCACAAACACGGCAAAAAAAAACTTCTCAGACGCAATCACTTACTTCTCACGCTAACAGACCTGTGAATAATACATCTGGCTTCCTGTTCCAACTCAGCGAGTCCAAAAAACGAAAAAAGTGTGACCACAAGAAAAAGGGTAAGCCAAACCCTGTGCACGTCTTAAAATGCTGTAGCAAATACAGCCACAGACTAAGCTCCTGCTCCATATTTAGGCTCTCAAATGCATTTCTCTGGTAGTGCTAAAACATATTTCACACATCAACATAGCGCACCAATACGTTGAACAAATCAATGCATTTACAGATCTGCGTATGGTTAAGGAGTTTAAACATTGTACATTTTGGTTTGCCTGCAACAAGCAACATGTGTTAAAGGTCAGCGGAGCAGAACTGATCCGATCAACGGTTAACTTGGCTTCATCGAATATATCACCCTGCAATTTTCTGAGTCCAGCACACAGCAAGGATGCTGCATATAGGAGACTGACAGTCCACCCAGGAAATAAGAGTCCTGACAAAAGGCAAGATTGCTTGGTCTCATTTTGCTGTGTGTTCCCTTCAGCTTTCTGCCACATATCAATTTCCAGTAGCTGTTCTGTATAGTTTTCTTGTACAGTTCACCTTATAAATAAATCAGAGTCAAACTTTAATTAGCTTCAGCTATATACACACACACACACACACACACACATACTCTCTCACACACACAGACACACACGGACAGAGACACATACACAGGCGGACACAGACACACATACTCTCTCACACACACACAGACACACACAGACACAGACAGACACATACACACTACAGACGGACACAGACAGACACATACACACTACAGACGGACACAGACACACATACTCTCTCACACACAGACACACACAGACACATACACACTACAGACGGACACAGACACACATACTCTCTCACACACAGACACACACAGACACATACACACTACAGACGGACACAGACACACATACTCTCTCACACACACAGACACACATGGACACAGACAGACACATACACACTACAGACGGACACAGACACACATACTCTCTCACACACACAGACACACATGGACACAGACTCTCTCACACACACACGGACACACATGGACAAAGAGACACATACACAGAAGGACACAGACACACATACTCTCTCACACACACACACACACACACACATACCTTCTGCAACTGTCAATGTTTTTCTGTAGGCTACTTGTCCCTCTGCTACAAATAAACTAAACCACAAAAACAACCACAATCAAAATTTAGAAAACAAAGTCAAGAATGTCTAATGTGATGTAGTAGAAGTTGCTGAACTTGTCTTGAAGAACTTGGAATAGCTCAGTCAGAAACAGACAGTGTGCAACAGTAAATTGGACAAAGAGGGAAAAGACTATATCTGGCTCCCTCAAACACTAAATGACAGGCCTGGTCCTGTTGTAATCACTACTTCTTGAGCGGAAACATTACTGGCTTCTTCCGACTAGGAAGGAAAGTGCATGAACAAACATTTTTGCATGTTACGACAGATAGCCTATTCCTCTTACCTTTATCTTGCTCTGGGTGACATGTATAGCCAGAAATTATGAAGCATTATTGTACCGTGAATGGATCTAAACATGGCACAAACACTGGAACCTCAGCTGAGGGCAAAGACAGGGTGGTTTATCTGGCGAAGGCAGACCCAAACATCAATTATGCTCCAAAACCTCTCTCCCAAAACCAAGGATAATCTCCCTCAGAAGGGCTCAATTATAGGTTATTTCTAGCTAGACTCAGTCCTTATTGTGTGCTACATCACGCCAAGTCTTTAAATTGAATCAATGAAAAGAAGGCATAACCCATGTAGATCAGAGTAAGACAGTTGTGCTTTAAATTTACATTGCACTGGTAAGAGGAGGAGACTTTAAGTTAGCTTTATGAAAGTCAGAGAGATGGTGACCAACTGTGGAACTCCAAAACACTACACGGCCATCATAATACATTTTAATATTTGGAGCCATTTTGGAACATCACAAATCATTTACCAACTTGTGAATATTCTTATCTTCCCTGTTTTACAGTGAATGTCCCACAAACAGAATGAAAGGGCACAGCAATGCCTGTCAATCTTAAGTGCTATACAATTTGTGTTGAGTTCAATGCTCAGAGCAGGACAATGTGACCACAGGGAAGGGTGCAGCATACGGGGAAATTGGTTGGGGACAATATTTCATTTAATAGCAAGTGCAGTAGCATTTTCTCAGCTGTCCAGTTAATAATTTAGCCATTGTGCTAATGCAAACACACCTGGATCCAACTGCTCTGTCTAGGTTTGATAAGAGCTCATCTACTGTAACCTGGCCAAATAAGTGAAAGCTCATATCATACGACATGGAGAGACCTCAGATAGTTGATTTTAGAGAAGACCAACCAGGACTTCCTAGCTTCCTAAATAAAAGCAGGTGCTGAGACAGCCAAGATATTCGTGCATTTGCAGGTTTTAAGCCCATTTGAAGAAGGACACTTTACGCTTGCTTTCTCAAGATGATAAGTTAGCAGTAGGGCTGTGCAATTAATCTAAATTTTAAATCGCGATTACGGTTCGCAATCACAAAAACAGAATAATGGAGAAAAACGATTATTTGGCACATTACGTTTTGCAAGTAAACTCTTTTTTTGTCTTGTGTTCAGTTGGGAGGGCTCTTAAGGGTGTTTTCACTGTTGATTTTATTTAACTTTCTCCCTGTTATGTAAGTTCAATAATTGCAACATCTTTCCAAAAGTCAGTGAGTAATGGTGTTAAATAATCGTGATTTCAATATTGACCAAAACAATCGTGATTATGATTTTTTTCTCCATAATCGAGCAGCCCTAGTTAGCAGTCAGTAGAACCTGTGTATAGGTTAGGAACAGGAAAGAAAATTCAAATAACAAAATAAGTTGGGGGGGGGGGGGGGGGGGGAGGCAAACAGCTGGTAAATTTGGATATATTGACCACTGCTACAGAATTCAAACATGCCACAAGACCACAAGTCAAATCTAACTAAGTGATACGTTACATGCAAAACACAAACTAAGAAATTGCATAATTTTTTTGTAGTCACCACTAAAAATGCTGAGTTAACAGTCAATCCTTGCAGGGGGCAGCTTAGCGAGGGGCCACTGTGGGGGCATTTTACCATCCCCATGCTTTTCAATGTCATTAATACCAGATTAAACCAAACATACTAATTCACTGGAATTATGCCCCAGATAATCACAAACAGATACCTATTTGCAGACTAGGGGGATTCCCTATAGTGTTTCCCTTGTGCTTGCCCAAGAGAATACACTACACAGCTGTAGTGCCATCAGAAGCTTACCCTGGCAGGGACGAACGGACATCAGCCAGATGTAATGACTGATGATCTAGTAGGCCTAGGCTAGCACAACAGTGCAGGTCTTGTGTATATAATACTCAAACTATGTGTGCTACTTCATAGCAGCGCCACTGCAGTGGCCATCTGACATGGTACACTGCAGCAGGAACAAACAATATTAGATGAGCAATAAAAAAATATAGTTTCCTCTTCTACACTAACCTCACTTTGTCATGCAAATATGCACAACAAAGTTCTCATTACTGAGATCATAGTCCAGGCTCATGTCACGTGGGCCCATGAGTGCATACAAAATGACTTTCTTCTGTCACTGTACCTTCGTCTGAAATAGCTTGGCCATCTCCACCTCCAGCCACACAGCATACTGACCAGATTCCTATCTGACTGTATCCAAGTGCCACTGCTCGGTTGTCTACAGAAGACGAACAAATGCTTCATTGTGTGTGTGATGCACTCTGAACAAGGAGAATGAAGTCCTCAGAGGAATGTTAGATGCAAAGCTGACAGTTTGCTCACTGTTGTGCCAATGCACAAGAACCACCATGCGTGGGCATGTTATGTGCCTTTAAACACACCATATTTCAAAGTGTGACCTCACACAAACAGCAGTGTTGTCTTACACCTACCAGTGCATTAAAACACCAGCTAGATTCACTGAGTCAACAGTGTGTGCGAGGAAATGTTGATACTGCGGGTAACGGTATACTGTAAACATATTGTGTTGATGGTTTTGTGGTCTGACATGAATAAGTTTACACTACCAAGCCAAAACTATGACAAAAATAGGGAACTAGCCACGTTAAAATTGGCTAACATTAGTAAAGTACCGTCCATGGTAGCTTTTAGTTAGCAACTAGCATTGTGTTAATACTGTATTGAGAAAACTCCTAATGTTGAGCAAGAGGCTTGCTAGCAGCAGCAACTTGATGTAACGTTAGCTGACCAGCCAGTTGTCAACTAGCTAGCTAACGTTATAATTTAACGACCAACGTGCTAGCTGTATGATAACAATGTTAACAGACCAGTTAGCTGTTTGGCAGCGTCACAATTAATGACAACAGGAATCTGAACGACGCCTACGATGTAACTCACAAGGTAGCTAGGCGACACACTAGCAGAGGAGCTGCTTCTTTAGCATGCTAGGGCAGTTGGTACCACAGTTGGAAAGCTAACGTTAACGTCAACGGCAAAGTTAATCACGGAACTTGACGTAACTAAGCCAACGTTAACTACATTAGCGAGATAGCAACCGCCGTGTCCTCAATTACTTCAATGTTCGTAAAGTTGACGATACTCACAACTTCTGTTTCCTCTCCCTTTAGTTGAGCTAGGTAGCTAGCTTGCAGACGTTCTTTTCATTTGCCGAAAAAGCTTCAACGTCCTGGCCCTCCTCCATTGGAAGGATTTGCGTAGTGGTATGATTTTTTTTGTTTTTTTCTCAGTCTGTTTCGGCGTTGGGAGAGAGCTCTCCACTGTCAGAACAGACGGTAGCCTGTTTGTCCCGCCTCCTTAATCCTGATTGGCTGCGATGGTGTACGCCTACATACAAAATAAAGCTTTCTATTTCACCAAATACGTGGCAATCCGGAGAAAACGACCTGTTGATTGGATGACGTCTGGGGGATGACGTTCATATGGGTCCACTTTTTATCGTGACCGGCGTACACCGAAACTTGCGCTAGATGGGCGGGTACTCGGAGGAGTCGAGCCGCAGTGGGCCAAAGACAGACGGGTTAGAAGAACCAAGACACCTTTGGAGCATTTATGTAAATAAGTAAAAAATAGACGTTTATAACACACTATAATGTAGTTTCTTTAGGTGTATTTATGCATTTGTTAACACCTATAACACAAACTATTAAGAATCCATATCCTATATAATTAAATATGATCAGAATCAGAAAAAGCTTTATTGCTTTTTTATTATTATTTGTTTTGGTGTTGTAGGTGCATGTCACACATTCTCTAAATATAAGAAAGTTAAGAAAATCAAGTATTAGAATATAAACAATATAAGTATAAATGTATATACACAGTATGTATTAAAAATAAAAATAAAAAGACCAGTACAGCAGAGTAGGTACAGTGGATATGTATGTAGAGCCAGAGGTGGAGTGTGAGGTGGAGAGAGTCAGGGTGGGTCCGGGCCTTGTTGATGAGGCTCGTGGCGGAGGGGAAAACCCTGTTCATGTGGTGTGAGATGTTGGTCCTGATGGACCTCAGCCTCCTGCCAGAAGGGAGTGACTCAAAGCGTTTGTGGCCGGGGTGGGAGGGGTCAGCCACAATCTGTCCAGCACGTTTCAGAGTCCTGGTGGCGTATAGGTCCTGGAGCGGCGGCTGATTGCAGCCAATCACCTTCTGTGCAGACCGAATGACACGCTGCAGTCTGCCCTTGTCCTCGGCAGTGTCAGCGGCGTACCAGATGGTGATGGAGGATGTGAGGATGGACTCGATGATGGCTGTGTAGAAGTGCACCATCATTGTCTTTGGCAGGTTGAATTTCTTCAGCCGCCGCGGGAAGTACATCCTCTGTTGTGCTTTCTTCTTCTTAGCTGATTTTGAGCTCCCACTTGAGGTCATGCGAGATGGTGGTTCCCAGGAAGCGGAAAGACTCCACAGTGTCAATTGTGGACCAACAGAGTGTGATGGGCGCAGGTTCTTCCTGAAGTCCACAACCATCTCCGCTGTCTTTAGAGCGTTGAGCTCTAGGCTGTTTTGATTGCACCAGGTCACCAGGTGGTCATGTAACTGTTAACCTCAATCATTAATTATTTGTTTATACACAGTTACGGATGCTTCTTGGAAACTGTTATCATTAAAATTGCAGTTAAATGCACTGATAAACACTCAGAAATGACCTTATATCGGCATGAAACAATGTGATAAGTGTTTATTATACTGCTTATAGATAATACAAATTGGAAGTTGAAGTGCAGTGTTATCAAACTCAAGACAAGTTATGTTTGTCTGTCACAATACAAGTCAGTGTCTTATTCGCCACTGTGGGCAAGCTGATAAACTCTCTTGCTTCATTAATTATTTCAACAGCCTACAATATATTAAATGATATTAGGCCTAAATAATAATAATATATTAGGATCTACTGCTGTTAGTCAAGTTGAGCACTGAGAACGCTCTGGTCAAGATTTGTAAATTACAATGATTTAAATATAGACTGTGAGTCCCTGCAACGGTAGCACAATGGAGGGAAAGAATCCAAGATGTTTATGGCATGGAGCATACAACAGCATTATTACAACTGAATGCAGATGTATTCCTAAATAAATGGTCTTCCATTGCCCAACAATTTCATTTGATATGACTATTATGCAGACTATATTTTTCTTATTTTTATTTTACTTATTTATCATTTATTTTGGTCATTTGTATGGTAAAACATTCTGTATCATCTACCAAATGTATATATGGTATTGCAGAGATAAGGATCTTTCCCATCACATACATTTTTGTTAGGATGGAAGACATCTATGGACTGCTATTATATGTGTAGACTTGCCCTTGACATCTTACTGTATCATCAAAATGTTAATTTGTGACATATTGTATGACTGCACTTAATAACAAGAAATAAAAGAAAAGTAAAAAAATATATATATATATATAGACTGTGACAAAATCTCAGTTGCAGTGTTAAGGTTGTGCTATGCAGTTTGGGCCATTTCGCTGTTTTCTCGTTGTTGTTTTTTATAAATTTGTATTCTTTATTTGGATAGGACAGCTTAGACCTGAAAGGGGAGAGAGAAGGGGAACGACATGCAGCAGCAAAGGGCCGCAGGTCGGAGTCGAACCCGCCTCCGCCGCGGCGACGAGTAAACCTCTACGTATGGGCGCCCGCTCTATTAGGTGAGCTAACCAGGTAGCCATTTTCTCGCTGTTTGCTAGTCAGTCTGTTGTTTCCTCTTCCTCTCTTCCACCCACAATGCTTTCCCAGCTTTCTGCTTCTTTTTTGCCGTGACGATAGTGTGAAAAACTCCATCTCTACCTTGTTAGCCGGTTCCTGGATGGCCGTATGTGTGCAGCGCCGCGAAGCAATTCGTTACATGGCGAGACCTGATATCACGCCGTACTTCCTGACGCTGAGGCCAGCGGCTCGCCGGCCGAAAGTTGCAAGGGTGGTTTTTCATCTCACAGGCGCTAGGGGGGAGCGAGACGACCACCATTCAACCAGAAAACAGTCATATAACCATTCTAATGACTGGGAAGCTGTTCACTTAAGGTACATTTAGCTAAAAAAAAAACTGCATAGTTCCTCTTTAATGGTTGTTTTTGCTGCATTCAACACAGTCACCCACATTATATTACAACACAGGCTGGTAAACATGGGTTGGGTTTTCCATAGTTTTTCTAGCACAGCCTTATTTTCAAGATATTGGTAATAACATTTCAGAGAACAAAAATATGTGGAGTTCCCCAAGGGTCAATTCACTTCTCGACTTCTCGGTAATTGGACACTCAAGATAGCTTATGGAAGAACTACGGTCCCGTGGAACTACTGAACAAGTACACAGAGCAAATGACCAATGAGCCGTAATATAATTTAGCTAAACAAGGATAAAATGCTTTTGCCAAACAGGATTAAAAGTCAGTACTTAGTGGCCGGGTTGGATCAGTGGTAGAGCAGGTGCACACATACTTTTATGCCTCGACGCAGAGGTCCAGGGTTCGAATCTGACCTATGACGATTTCCTGCATGTCTTCCCCCCCCCCCCCCCCCCCCCCTCTCTCTCTCTCTCTCTCTCTCTCTCTCTCTCTCCCCTTTCTCACCTCCTGTCAAATAAAGGCGGAAAAGCCCAAAAATAATCTTAAAAAAAAGTCAGTACTTACTGTGAGTCCTGAACGACCAAAAAAAAAAAAAGTTCTTGAAGTATACATGCATTAAACAGTCATATTAAGATAATATAAAAAAAAAAATCTTAATATAGTTACATTATTAGCACCTTCAAATAGTTGACATGAAGGGATTCATGCCCGAATAAGGCCTAGAAAACCATGTCAATGCAAATATTTATATTTAGGCTGGGATACTGTAATCGTGTCCCAACAGGACTCTCCAAAAGGTCAGTCAGACGGCTGCGGCCCATTCAGCGCTGCTGCTTGAGTTCTTACTGGCACAAAAAAAAGCTCAGCACATAAGTCCAGCTCTCAAATAAATCACAGCTCTGCTTCTGTGCTATGAACTCTCCAAACAGGCAGCAGTTTGCTTACTGTTCAAAAGGTGAAAACAATACGTGGTGATGATGCAGCTTTTAATCTCTCTATATTTATTAAAGTGCTCAGATTATGCTTTTTGGCTTCTCCCCCTTTCCTTTATTGTGTTATATATCTTTTTTTTCCTTTTTATATATCTTTTACAGGTTTACAAAGTGAAAAAGCCCAAAGTCCCCCCCAAAGGGACTTACCATCTCCACCAGAAAACACTGTTCACCAACTGCTCCAAACAGCTCTGTTGTAGTCCAGCCTTTACTTCAGAGACACACGTGGTCACTTTGGAACACACGTTATAATGCTCGCCTAGCTGCTAGCATGGCACGCCCTCATACTCTGCTTCTGACTGGCTAGTAGTCCTTACCTAGGTACTGTCAGGACACGCCCTCATACTCTGCTTCTGACTGGCTAGTAGTCCTTACCTAGGTACTGTCAGGACACGCCCTCATACTCTGCTTCTGACTGGCTAGTAGTCCTTACCTAGGTACTGTCAGGACACGCCCTCATACTCTGCTTCTGACTGGCTAGTAGTCCTTACCTAGGTACTGTCAGGGCACGCCCTCATACTCTGCTTCTGACTGGCTAGTAGTCCTTACCTAGGTACTGTCAGGACACGCCTTCATACTCTGCTTCTGACTGGCTAGTAGTCCTTACCTAGGTACTGTCAGGACACGCCCTCATACTCTGCTTCTGACTGGCTAGTAGTCCTTACCTAGATACTGTCAGGACACGCCTTCATACTCTGGTTCTGACTGGCTAGTAGTCCTTACCTAGATACTGTCAGGACACGCCTTCAAACTCTGCTTCTGACTGGCTAGTAGTCCTTACCTAGATACTGTCAGGACACGCCTTCATACTCTGCTTCTGACTGGCTAGTAGTCCTTACCTAGGTACTGTCAGGACACGCCCTCATACTCTGCTTCTGACTGGCTAGTAGTCCTTACCTAGCTACTGAGCATGTGCGACTCCCAACAAAGATGTAACAGAAGTGAGATGTCTCACTCTGTAGCTAAAACAGAGAGCTCAACACACAGGGTGAAAAGAGGAGCTGCTGGGATGTGCAGTGCAACAAAAATATGGTGTTTTTTGACGATTAAACCACGTAAACCGATTCTGGTACAACCTCTAAAATACAATTATGAACCTGAAAATGAGAATAATATGAGCACTTTAATGTTTGTCCTAGATATATGTTGTACATAAAGTACTAGATTAACTTGCTGTAAACAGTTATGGCAACGTTGACTCATTGTTTTCTGTTCCACATTAAAATATAGAAGAAGATTACCAGAACCAAGTAGTATTAAAAGAAATAGCTCTGGTGTGTTTTAGGCTTAGGGCGAATACAGCTACTTAACTTTTGCTGGTTGGATTATTAGACACCTTAAAAGAAACGTGTCCTCTTAGAGGAAATTAAACATAAAAATAGAATAATCGTTGAAGCTTTCACTCAAACATTTAAAACACTGCTTAGACCTTCTGCTTAATTACTTGTCCCCCCCCCCAAACAGATGATCTTAGTTAAACAGGGCAAACACTACAGTACTATGTACTATGTAGTGTACTATATAAAGTACACTTTATGTAACAATGTCTTGTGTGTATTTGCACATAAAAATGAAATTTTTCTTAAGTCAAGATAAGCAAATATGTGAATGGAATTATTGTAACTATTAATTATTAACTATTGGTAGTAATATTTCCTTTTTTATGTTGGTATGGCCTGAATTGCTCATTGGTAAACAAAGAAAAACAAACTACTTGTTTCATATTTTAGGCAATATTTATTCAGTTTGGTTGCATATTGCAGCTGATAATGAGACCAAAGGACTTGTTCTTAATCCCTTTGTTGCATTCCCTGTAAGAGAATTTGTTCTCCTGCAAATAAGGTGCTACTTGGTCAGATGACACTGGAAATATGCAAGGATAAATAACTGAAAGAATTGTAGCTCCACCTAGTGGCAATCTTGTGCATGGTTTATGTATATCAAAACACACTTTAAACTAATTGTATGCAGTATTTATGGCACTTAAGAAACAGAAAAGCATGTACTGCACATTTGTACTTACTGGGAGGATTTGCCATTTCTTTATGATTTGCTATTTTGCACGTTAGTGAGTAATAGCAGTTTTGATTAGTTACCACCTCGCCAACTTATCGTGACTAGGCACTAATGTTTTTAATAGCTTCAGAGTTGTGTTCGTATCTTATGTTTTTCATAGCTCTGTTAACATATAAATCCATTTACCTCTAGCTTTTCACTTGTTCTGCAGGTGTATTTTGAGCTGTTGTCTTACATTCTTCACACACATGGTGGCAGGATCTGCTGGGGTAACGTTCTGATCAGTGACATGCAGAGGCAAACGGAAATGTATTATAATGTATGATATGTTATTGTTATGGACCAATGATTGCTGAGGGATTATTAAAAGCATTGCTACTTAGAAAGTCAAAATACTGTAAGGTACACACACCTGCTGGTTTTAGAAAGAGACCAAATCGGTATGATGATTTCCAAATTTCTGCATGGAAATAAACTTGAACTTAAACCAAACAAGTTTACATGTGTCATTATGATATAATGGAAGAACAAGGTTTCAATGTCAGTGCTTTACCATAGATGAGACCACCAGTGACAGCCATGCTACCCAGGGAGAGAGAGGGAGAGAGAGGGAGAGAGGGAGAGAGAGAAAGAAAGAAAGAAAGAAAGAAAGAAAGAAAGAAAGAAAGAAAGGAAAGAGACAGAAAGAAAGAAAGAAAGAAAGAAAGAAAGAAAGAAAGAAAGGAAAGAGACAGAAAGAAAGAAAGAAAGGAAAGAGACAGAAAGAAAGAAAGAAAGAAAGGAAAGACAGAAAGAAAGAAAGAAAGAAAGGAAAGAGACAGAAAGAAAGAAAGAAAGGAAAGACAGAAAGAAAGAAAGAAAGAAAGAAAGAAAGGAAAGAGACAGAAAGAAAGAAAGAAAGAAAGAAAGAAAGGAAAGACAGAAAGAAAGACAGAAAGAAAGAAAGAAAGGAAAGACAGAAAGAAAGAAAGAAAGACAGAAAGAAAGAAAGAAAGAAAGACAGAAAGAAAGAAAGAAAGAAAGAAAGAAAGAAAGGAAAGACAGAAAGAAAGACAGAAAGAAAGAAAGAAAGGAAAGACAGAAAGAAAGACAGAAAGAAAGAAAGAAAGAAAGACAGAAAGAAAGAAAGAAAGACAGAAAGAAAGAAAGAAAGAAAGAAAGAAAGAAAGAAAGGAAAGACAGAAAGAAAGACAGAAAGAAAGAAAGAAAGGAAAGACAGAAAGAAAGACAGAAAGAAAGAAAGAAAGAAAGAAAGACAGAAAGAAAGAAAGAAAGAAAGAAAGGAAAGACAGAAAGAAAGACAGAAAGAAAGAAAGAAAGGAAAGACAGAAAGAAAGACAGAAAGAAAGAAAGAAAGAAAGACAGAAAGAAAGAAAGAAAGAAAGAAAGAAAGAAAGAAAGAAAGAAAGAAAGAAAGAAAGAAAGAAAGAAAGAAAGAAAGAAAGAAAGGCCGATGATAAAATGGTCAGGAGCTGAGCAAAGCCACAATGATGATTTCTTTTTTTTTGGACTGATTAAACACTTTGATTTGTTCCCGGAGCGAGATGCATGCACGTCCTGTAATGGTTTGATCCTGCTCTGCTTGATTTGAGTTAAATCTTGTCTTACTTTGCCGGACCTTCCTGCACAGCTCTGCAGAGGAGGGTCTGGCTAGTCCACACAGCATTCTGGGATGGGAGAGAAACCTGCTCTGGTTTATCGGCATTTCTTTAAACCAATCACAATCGTCTTGGGCGACGCTAAGTGCCACACGGAGCCGCTGCAAAATAGCCTCTGGAAGGAACTTGTTTTGGTGGAACGTGTGTACATTCAAAAGTAGTTTTAGTCGTGCAACAGAAAACTCAGATTGGACAGATAGTCTAGCTAGCTGTCTGGATTTACCCTGCAGAGATCTGAGGAGCAGTTAACCAGAGTCCTCACAAATCCACCAGAGGTTAGAACGCCAACACAAAGAAAGCAGAAGGTGACGGACATCCGGCCAAAAAGAGTGACATCCGGCAGTATTTCCAGAGCAATCCCAGAAGTGGAACGTCGTGGCTATAGACCAAGTTTAAGCTGACTCAACAATTCGTCCACCTACTTTGAGCAAAAGGACCGGACTGACTTCTCATTCAGGAAGCACAGACTGTTGCCAACTCAAATGTACTGTATTTATACATATTCTTAACAACTAGTCAAAGCGCTTTACATAGTACAAGAACCATTCACCATTCACACACACATTCACACGCTGAGGCCGCATCTGCCGTACAAGGCACCACTAGCTCATCAGCAGGTAACTAGGGGTTCAGTGTCTCGCAGGGCTGGGGATCGAACCACAAACCTTCCGATTGGCATGCGAACACTGTACCACTGAGCCACATCCGCCCCATAAACTCATGTTTACATAACTGCATGGTGAGAGAACACCAGCAGCAGCTGCACGGCTGACAGTGATCGAGGGTTAAGACAAAGTATTTGTACCCCACTTGAAAAAAAACCTACTAGAAGCCCTGTCTATTAAAGGTGCAGTAGGTAAGACTTCTAAAACTACCTTTCTGTCATATATCTTCTGAAACTGACCCTGTGTTCCAGTAGAACTACATGAAGCAGGTCATTCCTCTGGCTCCACCTACAGCCTGGAGTGGGATTTACAAAAATCCACCGCTCCCTGTTCAGATGCACCAATCAGGGCCAACTGCGTGTCAATCACTGCTCATTCATTCTCCCTTGTGGGGGGAGGGGCTTAGGAGACCATTTTGGGCTTTAGCGGAAAGGGGGGAGGGACTGAGAAGTTGTCGATGTTCAGCAACATGGCAATGAGGAGATGAATCAAAGAATGGTTTATTACTACTTCAATGTCTTGCTCACAGACATTTCCACAGGATTAACATTACTCTTGTTTAATATGCAGAAATCTCACTATTAAATTGACTAAACTGAAGCTGTATATGTCCAAACTATCTTATTTTCTTGTATATCGAAGCACAAATTCACAAAAAAAGTGTCCAGCACAGTAAAAACATTGCCCTGTACAGTAAACGTTAAGTCGAAGGTATGCTATTGGATTACACAAATGTATAAGCAGCAAAAAAAAACTCCTTTGTCCTGCATGCCATCACCCTCTACAACTCCTCACTCGGGGGGAGGAGGAAATAGGGAAAAGACGGCAGAACAAAAAATAACAAAAAGAAGAAAATTGAAGGGATTTCATTCGCGTGAATTTGCACTCAATAGTTAATAGCTAAGAGCCCATTGTGTACTGTTTTATTGTATATCTTCTATTTATTGGGCTAAGAGTTTTTTTATTATTATTAATAATATTATTACTATTATTTACTGTCTACTGTTTCTTGTTTACTTACTATATGTATCTAAGAGTTTATTGTTTGTATCTTTTTACTCTTTTTTTCAATACTCTACTTAAGTGTCTTTTTTGTTAAATGCGGGAATTTGCTGCTGGGAAGCTAATTTCCTTGCGGGAGTCATCCCAATATGATCAATAAAGAGAAGTCTAAGTCTAAGTCTAAGTCTAAAATGCATAAAATGTAATGATATGTTTTGTATGTAAACTGTTAACTAGAAACTATAACTGTCAGATACATTTAGTACAGTAAAAAGTACAATATTTCCCTCTGAAATGTAACGGAGTCAACAGCGGCTCTACTCCTGCAGGCAGCGGTCGACTCAGCACGCCGTTCCACCTTGAAGGTAATATGAATTTACTGAAAATGGTGGCGTTCAGGGGGCTGGTCGTTTTCATAGACTCGGTCAACTTGTGTTACAAACTCGCAGTCAATGATTCAGTACAGTTTACTAGTCAACTAGTGGACTAATTCATCTCATGGGTTACCAACATTAAAACAAAACAAATTGGGGACCAACAACAACAACAACAACAACGGGGTCAGCCCAATGTTCCCACATTTCTAAGATGTTTCTTAAAATTAGGCCCTATGTTAGAGTTAGGGTTACTTTCCATCTGTAGTCCATTGCTACTGGATAATAGGTTGGGTGTAATTGGCTACCAAATGGGGAGAAAGGGGGATATCTAATACAAATTTATGAATAAGGAAATATGGGAACATACTACATAGGGCCTAATTTTGAAAAAAAAATCTTAGAAAATGTGGATACATAGGGCTGTGGGAACATAGGACCTAATTTTGAAAAAACATCTTAGGAATGTGGATACATAGGGCTGTGGGAACATAGGGCCTACTTTTCAGTGAAAACAAATTCTTAGAAATGTGGGAACATAGGGCTGTGGGAACATGCACGCTCCCACAACAACAACGCAGCTGCACGCTGAACGTTTGTTTTGTCTAACTGTATTAGAATATCAAGGATTTCAAGTCACCTGACAAGTACAGGTCTGACAAGTAGGCCTAACGTTAGTGCTAGGGTTGCTAAACTTCATACGGTAGCCTATCATTAAGGGACAGGACTGATGCAATCGACGTCTAATGACCGGCGACAACACGAGAACAGAGCAGGTATGCGCTGCCGTCATTGATCTTTATTTACCTGCCTGTATGTCTTTGATAAGGTAGACAGGCGAAATACTACCACCATGAAATGGGACATTTCACAACTCACATCGCCAAACGCACCGCCACTATCCTCCGCCAGGCTGACTTTTAAACGAACTCATTCAACCCAAACAGCGGGTGCCTGCTGGGAGGTCCACTTATGACTAAATTGACCAATCAGATTCCATCGTGGGCTGGTTTCAGGCTTGCACGAGGAAATTCTGCTGATTGACGCGCTCATTAAAACCTCTGGACCAATGAGTCGCGGAGGAAGCGCAGCCTGTTTGGGAACTCGGCACAATCACATTTCTGTGCGGGAGGGGTCTATTTATTTATCCTCCTTCTGGTGACGTGACACCTTTACCAGCCAATCGCCAACGACCGAAGGCGGAGACCTAACAGCCTCTGCTCCAATCATCGTCCGAGGGCGTGGCTTACGTTGACAAGGCCCGCCTATTGGCCGGTCTCCGGACTTCCCACAGACAGTTGTATGTTCCATAAAAATGCACTCTGATGCGGCAAGTAAGTAGTAACGTTATAGATGCTTTTTCTGCATTAAATTACGGACCTTCACAGATGCTGCAGAGTTTATCGGAAGGAAGCAAACAGCCGTGTTGTGTTTCTACATCTACTTTAATCCCGTGTCTGTAAGATTAGATGAGGTCGTATGCATTCCGTGCTATTCGGGGCTCCCTTTGTATCTGCCAGTGTTGTCTTGGGCGACAACAAAGGATGGATAGCTAGTGTAATCTCACTTGTTTTGGACATGCATGGGCTTTAATTTGACACAGCAGGTCTTGCTGGAGTTATTTGTGTGTGTGTGTGTAGCGTTAGCAGTGCTCAGTTTAAAGCAGCCGACGTTAGTCAAATCCAGAAGGTTTTCGATGGTAATCGCTGCGTTGTGATGCTTATATTCATCATTACTGAGGATGCACTATATGCGTTTCAACTCAAACTTAGGATCAACGCAATGCCATTGTAAATAGGTCAATTTTCTGGTCAACTGCGGACTATCACTATCACAGAGAATGAAAATTGTGACGCAGTTGTGTAAAACATCTTGCACTGCCTGCTGCAGCAGTGCTGTCGGACTTTGCGGCACCTACATCAGCTGCTGCAGAACCTCTGCGCAATGGTTATGTGCCAGTAGGCATAATGATGTTAGATTTTTTTAAGACAATATAAATGCATTCAATCAGTTGGGGTGAATGTTAGGGAGTAGAGGGGGTCTGAAAGAAATAGTTTTTTTGTTAAGGCTTGGGAATTGTAGTTTAGTTCCCTAACTAGCGCAGTTGTTTATACGGCCTCTTTGAAGGAAATGGACTACAACACCCATACGCTCAACTCTCTAGATACTTTGTAAACTCTGTGCAAGTTGCGCGTCTGCACACAATTTTAGGTATGCAGCTAGTGCTATCTGGTCGGCAGTGTGGATTTTTTTTTTTTTGGGGGGGTCTGGTTTTGGCCTCTAGAAATAAAATACAAGCGTCGGGATTTGATGACAGCTTTGGGACGGGAATTCATAGATCACATCTGGCGACAAGGTAGCCTGCGTGATCAAATATGATCGAGTTTGCAATGCCTTTCGAGGAATGCAGAGAGTCACTCCCTCAAGCGCGTGAGATGTTTTTCTGTCGTTTCCTGAAATGTAAAACCATAAAGTAGAAATCACACGAAAGTAAGTTGAGCATCGTAGAGTCTATCTTAGTTACTGGTAGGTTGTTGTTGTTGTTGTTGATGCTACGATGATGTCACCTTGTTTTTCTCCTTGTACTTGTACCAAGCTTATTAGTTTAATTAGGAGCAGAAGGTTGTGTGTTATGCTTCAGTTTTTATTTTTTATTTTTTAAATTTTTGACTTTATCTTTATTTTTTTGTGGAAATAGATTTACAGCTGAATTCCCACTTGACTACACTGGCGAGCATCCATAAGATCCACCACACCTTGCACAGGCTGGTAAATACATATTGGTAGCTTGTGTACTATATATATATATATATTTTAGGTTTGTGTTAGTGAGTGTGCACTGTGTACACGCGTGTGTGTGTGTGTGTCCAACTCAGGAGCATGTGGTGTCTGTTTTGACAGAACCTGACAGAAGACGTTGGACAGGACAGCCACCCCTCAGGTAACCAGGCAGCTGGTCTCCGTGTCACCGCTGGCATCACTAGGACAGTCATGCATGGAGCTTCTACCAAAACAATGTCTTTCTGCCGGGCTCTTTGAGAGTGGCATGTTTATCAAGAGAAAATTAAAAATATCTAGGGCTGGGCAATATATAGATATTATATCGATATCGTGATATGAGACTAGATATCGTCTTAGATTTTGGATATCGTAATATTGTGATATAAGTGTTGTCTTTTCCTGGTTATAAAGGCTGTATTACAGTAAAGTGATGTACTTTTCTGAACTCACCAGACTGTTCTAGCTGTTGTATTATTTGCCTTTTCCCCACTTAGACATTATGTCCACATTACTGATGGTCAAGGTCCAAAATTTAATTTTTTTTAATTGTATTTGTCCACCAGCCAAATGACTAGTGAATGTTCAAATTGTACCAGCCACACATTGTTTTTTGGCTGGTGAGTGAAGAAAATCTACCAGCCACTTGCATATTTTACCAGCATTTGGCTGGTAAATGGTGCTAATTTCGGGCCCTGCTGATGATTATTTATCTAAAATCTAAGTGTGAAGATATCTTGTTAAGGCACCAATTGTCAACCCTAGAATATCGCCTCAATATCGAGGTATTTGGTCAAGAATATCGCGATATCTGATTTTCTCCCTATCGCCCAGCCCTAGCATTATCCATGTATTGCTTATAAGTAAGTTCTCCTTCATTCTCTCTTCCACTTCCCTCCCTAGCTTGTTGCTCTAGAGCCATGCCTCCTAGGAAAAAGAGGAGACCCTCTGCTGGAGATGACATGTCAGCCAAGAAAAGTCGCCAGGACAGGTGTGACATCCCTCTGTTAAAGATAAAAAAGGCCACTTCAGTCTGTGTCAGTTAGCGCTTGATTATTGTGGCTTATTAAAGAGGAATGTGTCTGAAAAGTCTTTATTTTGCAGGTAGGAAAGCCATAATAGAAAAAAAGCTTCTTTTTTTTATATCACATTGACTACTTTTGACATTCTGTACCATGCTTGCAGCGTTGCTGCTGAGCTTGTGACTAAAACTTTCTTTTCATCTGCAGCGTTTTCAGAAAACATGAAACGCCACAAATCCGGGAGGAGGAGACATTTTCCAGTAAAAGATGCTTGGAGTGGTTCTATGAATATGCAGGTGAAGTTTTAGATCGTAAGGTATCGTGCCAGCAATCGCTCCACTCGCATCGTCATACATTCGTGGTTTATTAGCATTTGACCGCTGATGAGCGACGTAGGTTTTTAGCTCCACTTGTGAAATGAATGTATATATGTATATCTATATGTGGCTTCACACTGGTCTGTCTGAAATAGGTTGTGATGACGTGGTGGGTCCAGAGGGCATGGAGAAGTTCTGCGAGGACATTGGAGTGGAGCCAGAGAATGTAAGCACATTTCTTGCATTTCGGTTACATCTGTTTTGTCGCAGTTTGGTCGCTTTTCTATCTCCGGTCGCCAGTCAGACAAATCAAGTCATTTGGACACGCTTTTGCTGTGTTATGCGATGGGCATTTCTCATGATTTGATGTTTAATAAAAATGAATAGTTAGCATTATAATAATAAATTAAAAATTAGTTATTCACAAAACTGCACAAGCCCAATTTCACTTTGAAGTCACTACTTATTTATACCCATTCTTTATTTCAAGGGTTATTAAGGTAAGTTGTCTGATTTTGACATGTAATAGACTTGTCATTTCAGTTGATAGATGGACTCATCTTCTGTAGCTTATAACCTGTGTCTGTGTCTGTGCCCAGGTCGTGATGCTGGTTCTTGCTTGGAAGCTGGATGCCCAGAGTATGGGATATTTCACTCTCCAGGAGTGGCTTAGAGGCATGGGCCTACTACAGTATGTCATCTCCCTATTTTCACTATTGTTTTTTCATTTTTGCATGCTGTTTTCAAGATTGTAGATTGTGTTTTCTCTGTCTCTAGTCATGTCTTTTATAGAGGGCCCTTGGTATTCGGTAGGTCTAACACTTCTCTGTTGTCGTCAGGTGCGACTCCACAGAGAGGCTGAGGAACTCGCTCGACTACCTGAGATCTGTCCTCAACGACAGCACCAGTTTTAAGCTCATTTATAGATATGCCTTTGATTTTGCCCGGGTGAGTCAAGCCAAGTCTTTTCTGCAAACGTGCTCCCATACACAGCGTTCTAAAACAATTCAGTTCATGTGAATAGTGACGTTCCTGCACGTACGAAACGGTTGTTTGCTAAGTGTGCCTGATTGAAATTCTTATAATGTCCTGTTCAAACCAATGTTCACAACACACTTGATGTTTTGAGGTCAAGATCATTTTTCAGTTTGACTTGGATTGGCAAAGCACTTATTGAGTGTGTAGCCTATTTACATAGCCTGTCTTGATTGAAGGAAAGCAACTCACTCGTTCTAGTGGATGAATACATGTTGCAGTGATAAGTGTCCTATTTTAGTCCCAGTAACAGCAGTGAGTTAAGGCATTCAGCCTGTTTGTGTATCGGGCTAATATTGCTGATAATGATGTTGCTCGACTGCTCCTCTGGTTAAAGTGTGGTTGACATTTTGCATTGATTTTCATGAAGCTGTGGGTGTTTTTGATTGGACAGGAAAAGGATCAGAGGAGTTTGGACTTGAACACAGCCAAGTGCATGCTGGGACTTCTTCTGGGAAAGACGTGGCCTCTGTTCCCTGTGTTTAATCAGTTTCTAGAAGTAAGCGTCACAAATGTCCTCTCTCACATACAGTAGTTGTATATAAGATTGTTTAAATTCCCGTTTGGCCTTACGTGGGGTTGTTGTACTGTAAACTGTTTGTTTACTATTCCTCAGCAATCCAAGTACAAAGTCATCAACAAAGACCAATGGTGCAATGTTTTAGAGTTCAGCAGGACAATCAACCTGGACCTCAGTAACTACGATGAGGATGGTGCCTGTAAGTGAACGCATATCTACACATAAACGTGACAACAGTGCTTCATGTGAATGTTAATGTGAGTCTTAAAGTGCTCATATTATGCTTTTTGGCTTTTCCCCTTTTCCTTTATCGTGTTATATATCTTTTTGTGCATTTTATAGGTTTACAAAGTGAACCTATAAGGGGACTTGCCATCTCCACCAGAAAACACTGTTCACCACCTGCTCCAAACAGCTCTGTTGTAGTCCAGCCTTTACTTCAGAGACAAACGAGAGAAATTGGGGAAAAGTGACAAAAAAGTCGAATATTAATGGACAGACAATGTGTGACGTCACACAGTGATTTGTGGAGATCTGCTATGAGTCGTCATAGCTTTGTAACACGCGTTATAATGCTCGCCTAGCTGCTAGCGTGGCACGCCCTCATACTCTGCTTCTGACTGGCTAGTAGTCCTTACCTAGGTACTGTCAGGACACGCCCTCATACTCTGCTTCTGACTGGCTAGTAGTCCTTACCTAGCTACTGTCAGGACACGCCCTCATACTCTGCTTCTGACTGGCTAGTAGTCCTTACCTAGGTACTGTCAGGACACGCCCTCATACTCTGCTTCTGACTGGCTAGTAGTCCTTACCTAGGTACTGTCAGGACACGCCCTCATACTCTGCTTCTGACTGGCTAGTAGTCCTTACCTAGGTACTGTCAGGACACGCCCTCATACTCTGCTTCTGCTACTGCAGCACGTGCGACTCCCAACAAAGATGGAACAGAAGTGAGATGTCTCACTCTGTAGCTAAAACAGAGAGCTCAACACACAGGGTGAAAAGAGGAGCTGCAGCAATGTGCAGTGCAACAAAAATATGATTTTTTTTTTTTTTTAATAATAAACCACATAAACCTATTCTGGTACAACCTCTAAATACAATTTATGAACCTGAAAATGAGCAGAATATGAGCACTTTAACACAAATAAGTGTTTCTATTTTTATTTTTATTTTATTTTTTTAATCTTCTGCTCTTATTTTTTCCTTTTTTTTACCAGGGCCAGTTTTGTTGGACGAGTTTGTGGAATGGTACAAGGAAAGACAGATGTCATAGGTGCAGAGCGAAATGGAAGGAAAAAAAAAAAAAAGAATACAACTGTGACAATGACGACTATGAGAATCAACAACCAATATGTACAACAATACAAAAATGGTAAAGCAGTGACCGTGGGTGCTTCCTGGTAGAGGAGGGGTTCTGTGGGTGGGCTAGGGTGGGGGTCCCGGGTTTGCAGCCTGGGTGCATGATGCCCAGAGCGCGGAGGCGGAGGGCTGCCATTGTGGAGTTGTGTTCCCTACCGAAGTTGCATAGTGGGCAAGCTTGCAGCAATCCCCAGTGGCTTTGCTCTCTCTCACTGTGACATGTCATATTGCTGTCTGTGTTAGGATAACATGGTATCGTACGTGGATGATGGAAGCAAAATGATATTGGTAGGAGAACCAATCCTCACCCTGGTCTTCAGCACAGAGAACCCAACAGTGACCATTCATGCATTGTGTCTGAGTCTTAACAGGGTCACTTTGACCTGGGCACCTTTCAATATTGTATGTCTGTGCAATGAACTTGACTTGAGCTTTTCTTGACATATGGCACTAACTATTTTTTTTTTTTCTTTCTTTCTTCATATTTTGAGTTGGATAGGAGTTCTTCAAGAAGCACACTGTGTCAAAATGGCTTATCACAGGTTTCTGGTGCCTGTGCTGTTTACTATTGATTTGTGCCAGTGATTCCTCTTCAGTTTTTGTTTCTTCCTGCTGTTTTGCTCAAGCTAATGCTAACAGTTTGCTACCCCCCCCCCCCCCCCCCCCCCCCCCCGCCCCGCAAAGGCTTTAGACCTCATAACACCAAACAAATCAGCATTGCTGCTTACTAACTCTTATTACAGTACAGCGGTGAGCCACTAGTGCTCTGATCAGCACTTATTGGTCCGATAACCATTTTGTGTATCTACGTTGTGTAGGTAAGAGTATTATTGTGCCTCAAAACATGGAAGTCCCACACACAAACATACCAACAAACCCAAATGTGTACACACACACACACACACACGCACACATATACATACTGAGTGATCAGGGATTACTTCAGGATAAATTCAGACTGTTTGGGCTGTGTTATAAGTTGACATAGAGCTTGTTGGTGTCCATTTTGTCTTGATATGTGGCATCTGTTTTGTCCTCCTTAGTCCCCTGAAAGTTTCGAGTCTCCTCTTACTAGTAGCATCTCTCCCAACACTGACAGTGTTAATATAAGTACAGTGGAAGACCAGTGACCCTCTCAGGACGAGGTCCTTAAGGCTCGAGTAGAAAGGTAGGTTTGCTTTGTACCACCCGTAGGATCTAATCAAACAATGGACACTGACGGTTTGGAACTGTGATGATGCTATGCTGTTCTTCTTTGCCTAGTATAATGTTCTTGTAACACATGTATACATTTTTGTCTTTGGCTGTGGTGTAATGCTGAATCGTCAGATTTACTATTTGCATGCATGCTCCAACAGAGCCTTTTGTGAATGGATGAGATTTTTTGAAAACATTTTTCAAAAGCGTTTTTATTTTTGCACAAGAATTTGTGCAAGTGTTTTGTGCATAATTTTGATATTCACGATCATGTTATGTTAATTCTGATTAAACATGATTGTGTCTGTTAAGACCTGGAACACACCTGTAACCTCACGGTGGAGCAGGAGTTCCCTCCTGCATTTACCCTCTCTCACACATGATGCTAAAACGTTTTAGGTAGCTGCAGCCAGTATACAGGACCTAATTTTATTTATTTACTCGGTCATGACAGAAAACACAATTTGAAATTTGTTGTAAAGATAAAATACTTCACCTCTCGTTTCATTGAAATCCCCCTGCGGCTGAAATTATATAAAAGCCTCGACATCATTGTCATCACAATGTATCAACCATCAGCATCACATCTATGATTGAGGTAGTTGTTGGATTGCTTACCAAATACTGTGTAGAGATCGATGTTTTAGTGTTCTCCCATGACAATGCAGGAGGATGAACAGCCTTGTCCCGACTGTATATATGTATGTAAACTATGTAAGTGTCTTTATGTCTGTTTTCACTATAACCTATGTCTATATACATAAATAAAAAAGGTTTATTAACTTACTGGCTTATATTTGGGCTCTCAAATTAATATTTTATCCATGACAAAAGAAAGTACTGTCAGTAATACTGTCATTATTTACTTATTTCTACAAATGAAGGCTCTGCATTATATTGTTCGATTAGTTTTATTAAGGTCTCTTAATAAGTATTAATAATACATGACCATTAGGATGATATGGATTTTCATTGCAAAATTGATTACAGGGAGACATCTTTGTGATGATTTTTTTGTTTAAAGCGATTTACAGAAATTAGGCGAATCTGAAAAATACTTCATGATGCTTTCTACTACTGCACTCAACAACAGTTCTACACAAACTCATATTTACATTTCATTTCAAGCCTAATACTTGTAAAATTGACTATACTTCACAATAGTTGCATCATATACTGGCCAATTTAAGATCACACAATGCCAATCATATGCTTGTTTTCGTCAGTGTTATGGGCGCAGTGACTTAAAATAAAAAAAGGATTTTTTGGGGCTTTTTATGGCCTTTAATCGACCGGACAGCTTGAAGACATGGAAGGGGAGAGCAAAGGGCTGCGGGGCGGACTCAAGCCCCACAGTGACTTTATAAAAAAAAAAAATCAAACTTCACTAATGTTCACGTTTTGAGGAGTCAAAATAAACTTCCAGGTTTTGTGGTGCAAGTGAAGAAGGGTCATATTCCTCTGTGTTTCTGCTGTGGTGCAGATAGGAGCTCGTGCCTTCCAACACGTGTCCTACTGCTCTGTGGAGACCATGTATGTACTTACTCATACGGTGGTGGTGCTGCTGGAATAGGAGGTGGAGCCCCCTGCGGCGGTTCAATACCTCCAATGTCATGCCTCCTGTAGCGAGGAATATCATACAACAAATCTGTAGCTCTTCTCTCATCTACTGAAGTAGAGGAAAGATGTGATTGTGTTAGTGGCTGTTTGGCCAGGGGCTTGATGTCCTTCTCAGACCTGCGATAGTTAAAACTTGTGACACTTTGTAGATCGTGATAATCAAAAACGGGAGATGCACCCTTATCTACATTTTCATCCAGTGGTTCCCACTTTCGTCTCAACGATGACATGGCTTTTAGGGCACTGAGGCCTTTTCTTTCAGTTCTTTCCTCAGCTCTGCTGGATGCAAGAGAAACACTGTTGGAACTAAGAGACGAGTGTTTATGCATCAGTGTCACATCTGCTCTTCCTCTGTCTTGTTTTGTGTGATCACTTGCAATACTGGAGGAGTCCGGTTGGGGAAGTTCTGGCTCTGCAGATGAAGCATGCTGTGGAGACGATAATCCCACGTCCAGATGTCTCCTAGGACTGGGGATGGAAAGGTCAGACAGCTGACGGCCGACGCCAATCCACCTTATCTCGGGTGGCAGGTCCACACCCGTGGTGTGTCTGGGCTGCTCAATCCTTTTCTTTACTATATCATCAACGTTCATACTGGGAACTCTCTTTGGGGCAAGAGATGCATTTCTGTCTCCCACACTATGGAATGGACCTTCTTGCGCAACAGTTAGCATTTCAGCACCCATATGTCTTTGTTTTGTCTGGTCAATAGTTTGATCCTTGTCACTGGCGTAGATAGAATTATTTGATGGCGATGACGCTTTCATGATTATACGTTTATATGTGATTAGAGAGTCATCCTCTGTCATTCCTGACATGTTTGATGCATGTCTGCTTTCACTCTCGCTGCAGGAAGATGGGGAATCACTTTGCTCTGGTAATGGTGCCTTGACATCCAGACACCTCTTAACACGTGGGACACCAAGACTCAGGTCAGGACCACTGTGATCTATTGTCTCATCCTCACTATTGCTGCTGGCTGATTCCCTTTGTAACGGTGCTCTGATATCCAAAGCCCTCCTGATATGTGGGATATTGGTGAGACTCTGAGATGATTCTGTGTGCGTTCCAACTCCCCTTCTCTTTCGCCTTATCCTGCTGCTTTTACTCCCAGTCCCACTTTCACTGCTGGAAGAGGAGGGGGAGTCAGGTGGAGGTGATGAGGGCAGATGTGGTTTATGTGTATGCGATGTGATTTCAAGACGCTGTCTGAAGCGGGAGACACCCAAATTCATCGTGGCCCACCGTGATTGAAGTTCTGGGGTTATCTCTGGTGTTTTACTGATGTTGTCACTTCTTGTTTCCCCCCCCACTTCTTCTTTAATAACTGTATACTTTTCTAATTTGACATTGTGGTCTGTCTTTGGACTGCGAGAAATGTGGGTCTTCGGCAATCTAATAAACTCCTTTTCAGTAGCCTTTGATATGGCGGAGACTCCCAATCCTAGTTTAGGGTGGTGGTCCCTGTACTCATCCTCACTGTTACTTCTGGAAGAGTTTGAGTCAGATTTTTGAAAGCCTGGAGACACACTACTAAGAATCGGATCTGATTGTGGTGATGGCGCCTTGATTTCCAGACGTCTGTTGATGTAGGGGACACCCAGACTCAACTTATGCAACTTTGCCTGTTGCTCATGATTTGTGATCCCTACATATCCTTTGTCTCTCTCATGTTTCACCGTGTGGCTTGAAAGACTGCTTTCATTGTCACTGCTGGAGGAGCAGGAGTCCGTTGGTTGAGATGGTCCTTTGATATTCAAACGCCTCTTGACAGGGGGGACAGTCACGTTCATGTCAGGCAATTTTCTCCCTGGTTGATAACTTGTAATCCCAAGATTAGGTCTGTCCTCAACTTGCACAGGTAGGTTTGTTGTCCCACCTTCACTCTCATTACTGCTGGAAGATGACTCAGGTGGGGGTGAACGTGTCTTGATATTCAGGCGCCTTTTGACATAGAGGGCACTGCTGAGATCCAGTCTAGGCCATCTTGAATCTGATTCAACTGCTGTTTGGGGGTATCTTAAATTTTCCAAACCCTCCTCTTGCTCAATTGAGCTGTTTGATAACTGACCATGACTAATTTTGATAGCTTCGTCTGTCTTTCCTTTCACTGTATGGTTCATACTGCCCCCAATTAATATTGAATCGGGAGGAGGTGATGGGGCTTTGATGTCTAAACGCCTCTTGATGCGAGTTATATTACCAAGATCTAGGGCAGGCCACTGTGTTTCTGGATCATGATTTAATATTTGGGATTCTTGACAAATATGCCCTGCACTCCCTTTCTTTGTGTGGTATGTTTCATCCTCACTGTCACTACTGGAAGATGAATCAGAAGCTGGTGATGGTGCTTTGATATCTAGACGCCTCTTGATGCGCGTGGTATGCTTAAGATCAAGGGCAGGCCACTGTGTTTGTGGGTCATAACTTACAGTTTGAGATACTTTACTTGGAAGCCTTGCCATGTTCATCTGTCCTTGCTTCTGTTTCTTAATGTGGATTGTTTCATCCTCACTGTCACTACTAGAAGATAAATCAGGTGGTGGTGATGGTGCTTTGATATCTAGACGCCTCTTGATGCGCATTGTATGCTTAAGATCAAGGGCAGGCCACCTTGTGTCTGGACCAGCATTTACAGTTTGAGATTCTCGAAATGGAAGTCCTGCAATGTCTACCTTCCCTGGCCTCTCTGTGTGGTATGCTGTTTCATCATCACTGTCACTACTAGAAGATGAATCAGAAGCTTGTGATGGTGATTTGATATCTAGACGCCTCTTGATGCGTGTAGTATGCTTAAGATCAAGGGCAGGCCACCTTGTGTCTGGACCAGCATTTACAGTTTGAGATTCTCGAAATGGAAGTCCTGCAATGTCTACCCTCCCTGGCATCTTTGTGTGGTATGTTGTTTCATCCTCACTGTCACTACTAGAAGATGAATCAGAAGGTTGTGATGGTGATTTGATATCTAGACGCCTCTTGATGCGTGTAGTGTGCTTAAGATCAAGGGCAGGCCACTGTGTTTGTGGGTCATAACTTACAGTTTGAGATACTTTACTTGGAAGCCTTGCCATGTTCATCTGTCCTTGCTTCTGTTTCTTAATGTGGATTGTTTCATCCTCACTGTCACTACTAGAAGATAAATCAGGTGGTGGTGATGGTGCTTTGATATCTAGACGCCTCTTGATGCGCATTGTATGCTTAAGATCAAGGGCAGGCCACTGTGTTTGTGGGTCATAACTTACAGTTTGAGATACTTTACTTGGAAGCCTTGCCATATTCATCTGTCCTTGCTCCTGTTTCTTAATGTGGAGTGTTTCATCTTCACTGCCACTACTAGAAGATAAATCAGGTGGTGGTGATGGTCCTTTGATATCTAGACGCCTCTTGATTTGAGGAATATGCTTAAGATCTAGGGCAGGCCACCTTGTGTCTGGATCATGGCTTCCTGTTTGAGATTCTTGAAATGGAAGTCCTGCAATGTCTACCTTCCCTGGTCTCGTGTGGTATGTTGTTTCATCCTCACTGTCACTACTAGAAGATGAATCAGGAGGTGGTGATGGTGCTTTGATATCTAGATGCCTCTTGATGCGCATTGTATGCTTAAGATCAAGGGCAGGCCACCTTGTGTCTGGACCAGCACTTACTGTTTGAGATTCTCGAAATGGAAGTCCTGCTATGCCCACCTTCCCTGGTGCCTCTGTGTGGTATGTTGTTTCATCATCACTGTCACTACTAGAAGATGAATCAGAAGCTTGTGATTTGATATCTAGACGCCTCTTGATGCGCGTGGTATGCTTAAGATCAAGGGCAGGCCACTGTGTTTGTGGGTCATAACTTACAGTTTGAGATACTTTACTTGGA
>CM042432.1:36792330-36832330 GCA_023631565.1 Gymnocephalus cernua | reverse complement strand
CAATTAATCGCACATTTTTATCTATTCTAAATGTCCCTTGATTTCTTTTTGTCCCATTATATTTCTCATTTTAATTCTCTTATCAGCATGGAAACGTAGATCGGCTGCTTTGTGACAATGTTTTTTTTTATTTGAAAACAACATTGTCATATACGTTATGTTCAATTTCACACTAACATTCACACTTGGAGCTAATAATCTGTCACATAATGTAACGCTGTTACCTCGATGTTCCATTGCAGGTAGTACTGCAGATAGTACTGCAGGTAGTACTGCAGGTAGTACTGCCTCATGCCTGAGGCGAGCGTGGCTCTTCCTACTGTCTATGGGCTCATAGCGTCGTCAGCGGCATAGCCGTCGTCATAGCAACTGGTTTCCCGTGACTCATTTCCTGGTTCTCGTTCTCTTTCATAACCACCGTAAAATCAAGGAGAGGGTTTTCCTGCTCCAGGTTTCCCACCGTGGTCAGAAAGAACAGAGGAGACACTTTGTTTCTCTCACTGACTGTAGAGTCACTACTCGCTCCGAAGCTAATCGCCGTGACGAGCCTACTAGCTACGCGGCTAGCAAGCTCAAACGGCTCAAACCATACTGTCTTTGGCTCAAACCGGCCGCGGCTTGTGTCTGTTTTGTTTCCGGTCTGCGAAATTACAAGACCCGCCCTTGGCGTCCAAGGTAACGTAACTCCATTTGTTCAGGTCCTATGAAATGCCTAAACCAAACCAATCAGCTGCTTCGTAGGGCGGGACATGGCGTGGCCATAGACAGTTAAAGAAGTGGACTAACAGATCCCGTTGCTCTCTCTATGCGTTAAAAAAATTATCGGCATTAAAATGGGTTTGCGTTAACGCCGTTAATAACGCGTTAAACTGACAGCCCTAATTTTAATAGGAAAATACTTGTGGGATCACTGAGTTCAATTTTTCAATTCAACCGAGTACTTTGTGCATGTTTTCAATAAATTAGGTTTAAAAAAACAATCTGTGTTACCCGGAGCTGGGCTAAATCCTGGAACATCTGCGGATGGAGACTTGTGATGAGGTTATGCCGTAGGTGTAGCTCTTTCAGCCGTCGAAGGTGGCTAAGCTCCCCGGGTCGTAGAGTTGAGATCCTGTTGAAGGAGAGCTGCAGAACCTGTAAGGACTCGCTACCTTCCAGCCCTGGATGACAGAAAACAAGAGCTGGAATTGAAACTCAACAATAACGATGGCGGTCTGGCTTCTGAAGGGAGCAAAGAGGTTTTCTATGATACCAACAGTTGGTCTGTTATTATTTGTTTTCTCAGTCCTGTACTGCTTTACATTCTTCACTGTGATTTGCAAGGTCACATTATTTGAACTATGAATGTGACTTGTTTGCAGTAGTGAAGTTTTTTGTAATGCTGAAATCAAATAAGAGCAACTACTGACTTCTCTCTCTCTCTCTTTCAGGACTTCTAGATAGTGAATAGTGTAAAATGTCCGAATCAATGAACACTTCTTCCCTAGAACATGAATCCAAATTCTTCTGGCTTATTTTCACTGTGAACCCACTTAACAATATAACTAACTATAGGGGCTAAGAATCTTTCTGTGGTGCTCATTCCTTGCTTTCTCCTCCTTTTCACTAGCCTGAGACAATCTCCCTGAGACTGCTGGGCTGAAGTGAGGCACTGTGGGTATGTGCTTCATTAGCGAGGCACTGAGGGTGCTGTGAGCTGAATACCAAACAGGAAAGAAGTGTATAACTGTCAACACAGCTCTTGCTAAGTACATGGGCTGTCCACACATGCCTTTAAAGGAACCAGAGTGAATGCATTTCTTTGAAACACACACATGTTGAACCGAGCAGCAGCAATTCCATGAACTAACAAGATGCAGAGGGGGGGGGGTTAAAGAAAGGTGTAAACCTTTAAAGAAAGGTGTAAACATGCAGTACAACTAAAAACTTGTTCTGCATGTTTACACCTTTCTTTAAAGCCACTGGAATGTCAATAAAAAGTGACTGGCTGCAGGGTGTAGTGTCATTATCTTGGGAGGTTTAATCATTTGTAAATGGAGCAAAGTACTAAAGATAATGACAATGACGGGGTTTGTTTATATGCCAGAATCAAATGAATATACACTGTACTGTATGACGATAACAGCAACGCACACAGCACACACTTACGCTACCATACGGACAAATTAGGAGACCCTAAACCAGAGGTGGGTAGTAACGAGTTACATTTACTCCGTTACATTTACTCCGTTACATTTACTTGAGTAAGTTTTTGAAAAAAATTATACTTCTAGGAGTAGTTTTAAATCACTATACTTTTTACTTTTACTTGAGTAGATTTGTGAAGAAGAAACTGTACTCTTACTCCGCTACATTAGGCTACACTGAGCTCGTTACTTTTATTTTTACCTCTTTGGTATTCTACGCCTCATTGTTTTTATCGCCTCATTTAATGTTTTATTTTGACAGAGAGAGAGGCTTCCACTAAAGGCTCGACCACACGACCACGTTTCACCAATTACACATAGTTGCGCAGTCTCGTCACATGACCATAGTAGCATCGTAGCAAAACAAAAATGTCAGAATCAACCGTCGGCGATGCAGACACAGACGAGGAGGAACCCCCCCCCCCGGCCTCATACTGAAAGCATGTTTACCTTATATTAGTAAAAGTGGCAAACAGCAGCTACATTATGCCGCGTCTTCTCATTCAAAAACTCAACATCTAACTTGAGGAATCATGTAGCGGTAAGTTTCCTAAATTAGTTTTTTGTTTGTTTGTTTTGCTGTGGATAGGTCAATGTTTGTCTTTTAGGGTACATATGTTTTAAAGATTTCCTATATATATATATATATATATATATATATATATATATATATCGATATATAAATATATATATATATATATATATATATATATATATATATATGCTGTGGATAGGTCAATGTTTGTCTTTTAGGTTACATATGTTTTAAACATTTCCTATATATATATATATATATATATATATATATATATATATATATATATATATATATATAAATATATATATATATATATATATATATATATATCGATATATAAATATATAAATATATATATATATATATATATATATATGCTGTGGATAGGTCAATGTTTGTCTTTTAGGTTACATATGTTTTAAACATTTCCTATATATATATATATATATATATATATATATATATATATATATATATATAAACATATGTATATATATATATATATATAGATATATAAATATCTATATATATTTATATATCTATAGGCCTATATATACATATATATAGATATATATATATATATATATATATATATATATATATATATATATATATATATATATATATATACGGTATATACACACATTTACATTTGATGTGATAAGTCTCAACAGTTACTCAGTACTTGAGTAGTTTTTTCACCAAGCACTTTTTTACTCTTACTCTAGTAATTATTTGGATGACTACTTTTTACTTTTACTTGAGTCATATTATTCTGAAGTAACAGTACTTTTACTTGAGTACAGTGTTTGGCTACTCTACCCACCTCTGCCCTAAACCCCGTTTTTAGGTGGAATTTGGTAAACGATTTGCCCCCGAGGTGGCCGTACCTCTCAGGTCTGACTCATGGTACATTTCTCAACGACACTCCAGAGGGCAATTAAAGGCGTGCACAGTGTTGACTGTAGAACTTATCATCTATCAACTATCAAGATGCATAATCTTTAATCACTCACACCTTTAAAAAAAAAAAAAAAATGCGAGATGGTAAATGGGACAGGAAATAACCCAGAACAAGTTCTGCTGCACAAAGTAATCTTTTTGCCCCTAATCTTTGCCTTGTTTGTGAAATATTGGCCAGTTTTACTTTTCAGGCCTAGGACATTTATTCAGATGACACAATCTGTCATACAGTATCCACAGAAGATATCTTAAACCCACTCGCATTTCACTTCTGGTCTTCACAAGCACACACAGACATGTTCCAAGCGTTCAATAGTGATGGTTCAAATGTGTGTTTATCTCCTGTTCATGCTTCATACACCTAAGAGATATGACGGTATATGTATATATGTATGTATGTATATGTATATTGCGGGTACACACCCAGACAATAGACATTCCATGTAACTATTTAGACTTTGAACATGTTGGGTGTGGTCTATAAGTCATCAAGACTCGATTACTGCAACGCGCTGTTCTCAGCTCTCCCTGCCTGTACGACCAAAAGTCTCCAGCTCGGACAAAATGCGGCAGACCGAGTTTTGACTAAGACAGGGGTCTTCAACAGGGGGTCCGGGACCCCTAGGGGGTCCTCAGAGTCAGTGCAGGGGGTCCTCCAAATTATTAACTTTTGAAAGTATTTTTAAATTTTCAAAAGTCTTAACATAAATCCAACATATTATTAGCAAATATAAATCCCCACTGCTTACTGGCCTATAGTCAAGGTAGTCACTACGGCCATTCACAGATGTTTGCCACATGTTTAACATTAAAACATGATTTATAAAATCATGCCAACAATTATTAGGTGATTTGAATAGCTTATTCTATGCACAAAAAAAAGGTATGTATAAAAGCCTTAGGCCACCCTACAAGTTATTGTAGGCCCAACTTATTATGCAACTTAATTTTATAAAATATATGTAATAGGGGGCCCTGCTCCATCTCTCTTTCAGATAAAGGGGTCCTTGGCTTAAAAAACGTTGAAGACCCATGGACTAAGACAAAAGAAGGTAGCCACGTTACACCAGTTCTGGCTGCTCTACATTGGTTACCTGTGCACGCCGTGCAGTTCTTCTTTTGACTTACAAAGCCCTAAAAGGACTTGCACCTGCCTACATAAGTGAGCTACTTACACCATGTATCCCAGCTCGCCCCCTTCGTTCTATGGATGCTGGTCTCCTGATCATCCCAAATATAAAAAAAACAGATCAGCTGATGAGCTGGCCTTTGCCTTTCGTGCACCCTCCCTCTGGAATGGTCTTCCATCCGGGCAGGCTCAGTGGACGTTTTTATAGAGCCCATATTCTGCTCATTTTCAGGTTTATAATTGTATTTTAAGGTTGTACCAGAATATGTTTACATGGTTTAATATATTGTTTTTGTACAGCACATCTCTCTCTCACTGCTGCAGCTCCTCTTTTCACCTTGTGTTCAGGTCTCTGTTTTAGCTACAGAGTGAATCATCTTTCCTTCTGTACTATCTTTGATTCCACTCGCACATGCTCAGTAGCTCAGATGGTAGATCATGTCAGTTAGCTCCACAGACAGTAAAAGAAAGGTTGTTTCTCCAACTTTGGTCAGTTACAAGGCAGGATTAGCCGGGAGACTTCTTCTAAAGGAGGGCGCACATGTAGGTACTTCTTTTGGAGATTATGGTGAACTTGTGTGTGGTGTAGCAGTGCTTTATATATATATATATATATATATATATATATATATATATATATATATATATATATATATATATAAAATATGACGCTGTTATAGATTAAACTACCCAGCCATGTATAAAGCAATTACATTAGCTCCACCTTGACCAACTACAGCATGAGTGCAAATAATGATCCAATATTACAATTAAACATTAACAGTGGAAATTCTGCCTAATAAGTACTTTGTGCTGTGACAGCGTTGTATATATATATGGGTGTGTATTACCATATTACACTGACTCACCCTGTGGAAGTTGCTGTAGCTGATTCCTCTCAACAGATAGCAGCTGCAGGGTGGGGGCCCAAGATACACATCCCCGTCTTCTCGAAAGAGGTCTACCTCTGACATAACGGCTTCCAAGGTTTCTCTCAATGCAGAGGGACAAGTGTGTGATACTGTTGTTTCCCAGCAATACGCTCCTGAGGTTATGATGTGGCCGGTCGAGCGTTGCAGCGTCTAGGAGGTTATGGGACAAGTCTAGCTCAGCGACAGAGTCTTGGATGTGTTGCGGCACCAAGGAAAGGCCAGAGGAGGAACAGTTCAGCAGGGGAGCTTTCTGACAGCTGCAGGACTCTGGACAGGGAGGACGGAGAGAGGAGCAATGGAGCCCAGAGGAGACGAGGAGCAGCACAGCAGCCAGGGACGGCCCCTGTGCCACTGCCATCACAACCTGTCCTGAGAGTACAGATGGATCATGAGTGACAGTTCAGAGATTCACTCAAATAGTAAAAACCAATAAATCCAATGCATTAAGACGAAATGCAAAATGTACATCACTCATCACAGTAACATATTAACTTAAATCACAAGAGGTCACCTCAGTCGGGCCACTCGGGGACATTCAGATACTTATTCTGAATATACTCAAGGATTTCTGTGTACGTTCAGTCATTGCCATGTTAAAAAACTAAATTCTACCCTGAGTTTAAACTTCGTCCATTCTACACTGATGAAGTTTAGGACGTTCCTTTGGACTTTAACGCTTGATTTATTAATTTGCAAAATGTCACTTAACCATTATGGGTTATACTATTTATGGGTTGTACTTTGTGCACAGGTTGTGAAACGCTCACATAACTTTTTATGACCTGTTTGTTATATCTATCAGACATTATTAGCATTATACACACCTGTCCTGAGAGCACAGATAGATCATAATGGATGAAATTCACTCAAAAAAGTAAAAATATTTCTACTAATAGGCTGTTGTATGAAAGACAGTTTTTGTATAATCATATACTAAAAACAAAATCACTAAATCCAAAGACCAAACGCAAAACTTATATTACTCCTCACAGTAACAGATGAACTTACATTAAAAGAGATCCATGATGTACAATAATACAAACGGCAAATGAAGTAAAAAAAAATATCAAACTCACCTTTGTGTCCACTCTTCGCCAAGTTGACAGGAAAACAGGTGACTTGTCTTTTCACACCTAGCGTATTCACTCCGACCGTCTCCGGCAGCTCTGATCAAAGTCTGGAGAGTATTTTTGCTGCGTTGAGGTTAAAACGCACCCACCGTAAAGATGCCATTCTGCGATTCACTCAATCATTTACGTGTCTGGTTAATGTCTTACTGTGATTGTTTTCCTCTTCATGTATGATCGATTACTATGATCCTGGAGATTTATGGCCATGCCACGGCTGCACATTCCATTAGATAATAAAACAGTATGATATCTTTTATGGTCTTTATCCGCCAGGCTGTCAGGAAACTGAACTCTCCCCCCACAAAAAAAAAACAACAACTCTGGACTCTATAAAGTTGCTGCTGTTTTTTTGCACATAGCATCTTTTTGCACAAAAACTCTGGACCCTGAAGTTGCTGTTTTTTTGTATATAGTCTATAGCACACGTGTCAAACTCGAGGCCCGCGGGCCAAATCCGGCCCCTCGCAGATTACGATCCGGCCCGCTTATCAATTTAGGTTCACGATACATTTTGGCCCAACATTTTTTTTTTTTGATGATTTGTAACTTTTTTCCGACGTTTGTCACTTTTTCCGACGTTTTTGTCACTTTTTCCGACATTTTGTCACTTTTTCCGACGTTTTTGACACTTTTTCTGACGTTTTCGTCACTTTTTCCGACGTTTTTGTCACTTTTTCCGACGTTTTTGTCACTTTTTCCGACGTTTTCATCACCGTTTCCGACGTTTTCATCACCGTTTCCGACGTTTATGTCACTTTTTCCGACGTTTTTGTCACTTTTCTGACGTTTCCGTCACTTTTTCCGACGTTTTTGTCACTTTTTCTGATGTTTTTGTCACTTTTTCTGGCCGTTTTTTTTTTATGATGGCTGAGGACCTTTTTTCGTGACTTCTTTAGGACTTTATGTCGACCAAACTGTAAATGAGAAGACTATAATATGACACGTGCAATAAGACAGTCAAAGATATTTGACTTTTTTGATTAAATAAAAGCATGTCAATAAACTAAACATGTCTGGCCCTTGATGTGATTCTTATTTTCCAGTGTGGCCCTCTGGGAAGTTGAGTTTGACGCCCCTGGTCTATTTGTCGTCATCTTGTCTTGTGATATTGTTGCCGTTTATGGTTTTACTTTTAGAAAACTATTCCTATCTGTTGAGCACTTTTTGAATCTTGTGGTAAGAATGTTTTATCGGTTGCACAATTTTTCTTTTTCTACTTCACCGTGGGATGGTGAGAAACGTACTTCTGATTCATTACATTACATGTCATCTAGCTGACGCTTTTATCCAAAGCGACTTACAATTGCTATATATATCAGAGGTCACACTCCTCTGGAGCAACTAGGGGTTAAGTGCCTTGCTCAGGGACACATTGGTTGATGTATCACAGTGGGAATCGAACCCAGATCTCCCACACCAAAGGCATGTGTCACATCCACTGCGCCACCACCACCCATTCCTCTGCATGTCTAGTATATGTGAAATTGACAATAATAATAATAAATACAGCTGACTTGACTTGGCTTTAAATGGCCAGGTAAAGACTTGAGACGGTTCCTAAAAAACAACGATAAGAACTTTCACATAGCAACATGTTTCTTTATTGAAACAAACAAAATAATTTAGCAGATCAGAAACACTTTGTCCTCTCACAACAAACATCAGGCCTGTAACGCTCTGAGAAATACTTTGACATTTCAACATCAAAACAATCCAAAGCAAAATGAAAGTCAAATATTTTATACTATATTGCACAAAATTCAAAAACACTTAATATATATATAGGCTTCAAACTTTCCTGACATTCATCAACATTTAAAGACCGTTGCATTATTCTGAAGCATAATTTCTTCTGATTTTCAATACTTGTATTATTTTTGCTGTAAAAAAGGATGTGCAACAAAATTAGAGTATTACACATATATATTATATCCTATATCATCCCTTGTAAATCCATTGGCATGTGCATATAGACAGTCCCAAAAAAAGAGACCTACTCTAGCATTACTTGATGGATTAAAACATATCTCATGTTTTTTTTCAATTCATCCTAAATGTAATATTAAAGGTGCAGTAGGTAAGACGTATAAAACTACCTTTCTGTCATATATCTGCTGAAACTGACCCTATGTCCCAGTAGAACTACATGAAGCAGGTCATTCCTCTGGCTCCACCTACAGCCTGGAGGGGATCTACAAAAATCCACCGCTCCCTGTTCAGATGCACCAATCAGGGCCAGGGGGGGGGGGGGGGGGGGGGGGGTGTGTCTAGCTGCGTGTCATTAGGCTCGTTCAAGATGAACTGCGCTTGCCTGTAAAGTGAACGAGAGCAGGCGGCAGCAGCGGGGGGGGTCGGTGACAAAAGTCCGCTGTGAAGTCGGACAGTTTCCAGCCACATCCAGCAGCCTGCAGGCTGAACAGGAAGTCACAGAAACACTGTGGTCCGATTCTGATTTAATAAAATGTTATCAGACCCATATATGATATATCATCTTGTACACAGTCTCCAGTTGTTCTTATTATGACAGAGTAGCTGTCAACATGCTCTACATGTGATCTGTTGCTGATTTTAATTAATACCAACAGACTGTAGATGATCTGTAATCTGAACAGATTTAGTCTCTCTGTCTTCTAAACATAACTATCAGCCACACAACATGTGTTCTGTACAGAATAAGCCTTTAAATTAGACAAATGGCAGTTAAAATCCCTCTGATTCAAAATCAATAAAAACGTTTATATAAAACGTCATCATGTTGTCAATTTTGAACCAATCAGCTGTTAGATCAGCTGAGAGGCCGGCGTTTCCCAGCATGCCTTGTGTCCGCCTGGGTCTTGCAGTCGGTGAAAAGCAACTGCGCTGCCTGCGTCTCAGAACTACGGCCGCCTTGCTCTCGTGAGATTATCGTTGCTACGTGTGCATGACGTCAGAGCGAGTCGGGATCAAGTCGGACACAAATCTAACCGGCGTGCAACGGGCGGCGATCGCCGGTGATCGATTCTGCGCAGATCTGGCTCATCTCGAACGAGCCTAATCACTGCTCATTCATTCTCCCTCGTGGGGGGAGGGGCTTAGGAGACAGTTTGGGGCTTTAGCAGAAAGGGGGGGAGGGACTGAGAAGTTGTTGATGTTCAAATCTTTTGGCTACGTCCTGGATCTTCACAATCCGACCTACGGCACCTTTAAGTAAAACATTATCATCATGTAGTGTCTCAACTTGTCAGAGGTGAATATAATAAAGAAAGTATCAAACAAAGCTGCCAGAAACAAACACATGAGCAAATAAAATCTTATGCAACCCGTCTACGAGGGTCGTGTATTAGTTATACTGGACGGTAAGGCAAAAAGTAAATACTGTAGCTTCTAATTCCTATTGATGGGCAGTGCAAACCACACTATGATGTTAAATCTGGGAGTGTTATGTACTGAAATAACATTACACATTTATAGATAAAGTTGGCACACCTGCAGAACAATAAAATAATTCAGAACTTACAAGTATGTTCCTATCTTTGGCCAAGTGGCAATGATCTGTAACACATTTCCTGTTTGGCAAACAAAATGAGGAATACAGAATTTGTTGGGTGCACTGCAGAGGTATTGTTATGTGCAAGTCATGATGAATGTCTTATAGAAGTTTCTATATATGCAAATTTGTAATCTGACAGTGCCGACAGACTGTAGTGAGATGTAAACGCAAACTTTGCGGACAAGTCTCCTAGTGAGCTTTTCCACATGGGTTGTCTGAAGTCTGGCAGCCCATGTTGTGATATTTCACCTGCACACGGAACAGAGTCCCATCTGCACACATGCAAAGCTTGTACCTCTCCATGCCTTCATCAAAATACACATCACCTGCGGAATTAGGGATGCGTGTAGCATTGAACATGACCGATCCGTTAAGGACAATGCTGTTCTCCTGCAAAGAAAAGAAATCCCAAAATAACCCGTACATCCTCACACATTCATCTACATCAGCTTTAAACTGTATTCACGCAAGAGTTTAGAACAACCTTTATTTTAAAAAGACACTTTATGGGGGAAAACATGCACTCCTCAACCCCAGTGTCACACATCAAGTCATGCTAACAGGACATGTTGCTACGCTCCATACTTACAGCCCTGAGTTCGATGCCTCCACCCATTTTGAACTCCACAGTCCGGCCCATGATGTTGACGCCCTCGTTTCCACGAATGATGGCCTTGCTGTCCCCTTTAATGTTCAGGTCAGATGATGCACTACTGGTGATCTAAAATCAAGAGACAAGCGATGTAAACGGTTACAAATTAAGTGTGAATGCAACAATACAACAAGCTAACAAATGGGTAATGATGAGGGGAAAAAAAGCCACATAGGGCCGTATTTTAACGATCTGAGGTCACGGCGCAGGTGTGTTTACGGCGTGTCCAAATCCACTTTTGCTAATTTGACGGCAGAAAAAAGGGTCAGTGCGCCGGGCGCCTGGTTCTAAAGGGTTGTTCTTAGTGTCTTCATTAATCAGAGGTGTGTTTTGGGCGTAACATGCAATCAACCAATCAGAGAGTCATCTCCCATTCTTTTTAAAAGCCAGGCGCGTTTGGACCTTGGAGCATTGCTGTTATGATGGAGGATTTACACCCTAATATGTTTATTAGTAATCTTCTGCATGTGTGTGTGCTGCTGTGCGTCCCTGTGTGTGTAACAAGCATAGTGTGCACGGTCTGTGCACGAGCCTCGGAGCATTTTACTAATGTGCTGTTAAAATAACAATGAAATGCTGCGTTATTGACTTTAGACCAGGTTTTTGTTGGTCAATGGTGCCATCACTTCCTGCTGCCTCAAGATAGCAATACTCCCAGAATGCACCTGAACACACATCCCTGTAAGACCAGCACGCCCAGAATGGACCTGAACACACCTCCCTGTAAGACCAGCACGCCCAGAATGCACCTGAACACACCTCCCCTGTAACACCAGCACGCCCAGAATGCACCTTAACACACCTCCCTGAAGACCAGCACGCCCAGAATGCACCTGAACACACCTCCCCTGTAAGACCAGCACGCCCAGAATGCACCTGAACACACCTCCCTGTAAGACCAGCACGCCCAGAATGCACCTGAACACACATTCCTGTAAGACCAGCACGCCCAGAATGGACCTGAACACACCTCCCTGTAAGACCAGCACGCCCAGAATGCACCTGAACACACCTCCCCTGTAACACCAGCACGCCCAGAATGCACCTGAACACACCTCCCTGTAAGACCAGCACGCCCAGAATGCATTTCTGGGCATTTCTAAAGGGAAATTGACAACTGCGTCGGTCTGAAACTAGCAAAGACACTTGCACATTTGCAATCTGGTCTTTGGTTGGGCCACTTAGGGACATTCAGATACACATTCTGAAGATACTCGAGGATTTCTGTGTACGTTCAGTCATTGCCATGTTAAAAAACTAAATTCTACCCGAGTCTAAACTTCCACCATTCTACACTGATGAAGTTCAGTGTGTTCCTTTGGACTTTTTTTTTATGCTTTATTTACTAATTTGCAAAATTCCACTTAACCATTATGGGTTATTGTGTGCTGATACTACTTTGTGCACACAGGTTGTGAAACACTAACACATTAACTTGTGTTATTATCACTTATTTGTTACAACTATCAGCCGTTATTAGCGTTCCACTTCTGGGATTGCTCCATTGCCGCTGGAAATTTCGCCAGATTACGCCCTTTTCGGCCGGATGTCCGTTACCTTCCTCTTTCTTTGTGGTGGGATTCTAACCTCCGGTGGATTTCTGAGGACTCTGGTTAACTGCTCCTCAGATCTCTGCAGGGTAAATCCAGACAGCTAGCTAGACTATCTAGACCCTCCTCCGGGTCTGATTAGCGAGACCAGCATTATACACACCCTTTCTGTGGAAGCCTTTTTAACACTGAGAACTTTGACTCCTTTGGGCAAATGGAACTCATGGTTTTCAAAGTCTGTGCTGAAGAACGTGGTCTGCGTGCGAGGGTCTGTGAAGGATATGCCAACATCGCTGACGACTGACGTCTTGTCCTTCTCGACGCTCAGCTTAGTGGTGCCTTGCTGGAACACAACCTGGAACAACATACATCAAAATAAAAGAAGAGTTCTAAAAGTGGTGTAATGGCAAAATTATATTTTACCTAAATTAACTTTGACTTTCTGTATGTACTCTTATTTATTCCACAAGGAGAGTTATCTACATTTGTCTGTGAGAAAGCTTATATTGTTCTACTGAAATACAACAGGAGTCACAAAGTCTACAGATTAAACTGTTAAACTATCTGACAGACTTTTAGGCACCTCAGCTCGTCTCTCTGATTCGCATTGTACGTCAAAAGCCAAGATAGTTTGGAGACTTTGTGAAGAAACAGATGTCATTATGCATGTGTTGATGTCACTTCTCTATGCCTTATCTGTGTATGCCTATATAAGCCTGTGATTCTCATGTTTACGTTGAGGACTCCTTCACAAATTGCTGCGTGCGGTCTGTGAACTAGTCCTCCTATTCTGCGCAGAATATATGTACTTTAATAAATTACAAGAAAACCCACAATTGGTTTCAGTCTACGACTATTTCTTTGTATTTGTTTCATCCTCAATTATTCTAAATTAGTAACTAATCTACACTTGCTGCACCCTGAATGATTTTTCCATAACAGTGGGCACACATTGTGTCACTTTCTACGTTTTCAAAACGCTCTGTGTTTCTCACCGGATTATTGTTGCCGACGAGGACTAGGTCCTGGTCCTTGCGGCCTCCGACTGTGCTCTTGTGCAGTGGGTGAACGATGCCCATGTCCGCCTTCTGTTTGAAACGCAGCAGGCCGGTCTCGTGGAACTCCATGCTGTCGCACCCGTTCGGACCGATTCGAATCACTGTCCATATTACCAGCGTGATCTGGGAGGGACAGTGGAGAGGTTACAGATTTTAAAAAGACCATATGATTCACGCAACACGTAATGATCAATGACTCTGTGTCAACTCTTTACCATCTGTTGTGGCCAATTTAGATGTGTGTGCATGTACATTACATCACATTACATGTCATTTAGCTGACGCTTTCATCCAAAGCGACTTACAATTAAGTGCTTTCAACTGTGAAGGTACAAACTCCAGACAACAAGTAGTAAGTGCAAGTACATTAGCTTTAAATAAGTAAAGCTACAAAGAGACATATGAAAGCACAGGTTCAAGAAAATTGTAGTCTGAAGAGATGTGTTTTTAGCCTTCGGCGGAGTGTGTGCAGGCTTTCGGCCGTCCTGATATCGGTGGGGAGCTCGTTCCACCATTTGGGAGCCAGGACAGTGAACAGTGTGTATAGTGTGTGTGTGTGGGTGGTAGGTTTGTGTGAATGGTTCGTTCGTTACGTCACCTGCGCACCTGTGTGTGTGTGCTAATCAGCCAGGGTAGTATGGGAATCACAGGTGAGCCAGTAAGGGAATCTAGTCTAGGAAGCCACACAGTTTTTCAACCTCAGCTGTGTGATAGTGATGGTTTTTAGATCTCGTCTGTTCGTCTTTCAAGTCAGTCTTTTGTATGTGTTTTTAAATACATTTATACAATAAAAGGATTAATCATACGATGATGGAGGACCTCATTTTTTTGCAACAGCAAGAGTTGGAAATGGATTCAAAATTCCCTGTAGTGGCATTTTTTGTGGACAGATTGCCACTACACCATCCTTATCAGGAAAGTGTTATCAAGAGAATCCATTGGACAAGTGCATTTGTAGTACTCACAATGAGGTTAATTAAGGCGAGGAGGAAGAGGAGGATAACGATGCAAACGGCCATGTTTCCCTTGCGTCCTCTCAGCCCAGTCTTATGAAGACGTTCTTCTTCTATGGGCACATAGCCCGCTTTGAAGTTACTGTTGTGCTCCTTGTTGATACAACGTCTTTCTATAGCCTTTTCTCGCATGGACTTCTTCACGGGCCCATTGGAGCTCTCCTGGAAGACAAAACAATCTCTGAGGCATACAACTAAAATCTATAGATTTTTTTTTTGTTGCAGTAAGGAGGTCCATAAGGGATCAGTAATTCATTTTAAATCATGAAATCCCACGCCAAAAATAACAATTTCCTTACATACTTAGTTTCATACTAAGACTAAGAATTTAACCCTCCTGTTTTTGACCAGTTTTCAAAGTTTCTGTATCAGAAATTTGGGTTTCTTTCAACCAAAATTGTGTGAGATTAAGGATCAGATCTCCACTTTCATTGAATTGTGGGCGTTTTATTCAATTGTACAGCATTACCCTGACATGTCTGGGATTATCCTTTATACCTTCATTCCTCTGATCTTAACTATTAGTCCAAATCATTATTAGTTTCTGCTGTTTTCTAACACAAAAATTAGATTTAATTCCATATAAATTAGGTTTATTGACCACGAATTCCCCAAATAAGTGTAAAACTAGTGTAACTAACTTGGTTCTAGTGGTGAAAAGCATGCAAAATGTGGGGGGGAGGGGGAAACGTAAACACTGTCTAAAAAAAAGTTGATTTAGACCCAGGAGGACAACACAAGGGTTATATTCATTAAAATCACAGTGCGATATGCTGTTTTCATGCTTTTCTAACTCAGAGTGGATTTCTCTGTGTATGAAAGTCTCAATTCTGCACAAATGTATATTTTACTGTTCATATAGCCATATTTAACTTATTTCCAATGTCTCATGTGCTCTGCGATGGAATGCATCGCAGTTAAATGCCCCGCGACTGCCTGTCTGTGGCCAGAACTAAAAATAAACTGCACTCATATCAGCAGCAAAATAGAAATACACTCGACTGTCTCATCATGCAGCTTATACGCCATTTATATTAGCAAAATTACGTTGCTGTCTAACAGCAGATACGCTAACGTTACAATAATAGCATTTAATTTCCACGAACGCTAGCTATAATAACGCAGCGGAGGGTGGTATTTATTACACGTAGAGCCGACAACAAAGCCCAGTACATTAATATGTATTACTTCAGGTTACTATATACATATATGATTGCGTTCTTAGCAAAGTAAAATGCAAGAAAGACAACAAATATTGAAAATAACGGACCTGTTCAGACGCCATGTTGACCCTCCCTCTCCTGGTTCCAGAGTGACTGGGGGCGTACCACTTTTCACCGACGAAGGCGAAGAAATGGTTATGTTGTGAGTTATTTAAAGGACGATATTTATATATGAAGACAAAATGTTACGTTACGTTATGTTGTGTTAATACGAACGAGAACAAACCTAGGGCATTTTTATTTGCACTGAACGCGTTAAAAAAAGGGACGTTTCTGTGACGATAAAAGATGGTACATTCCAAGTTTAACCAGCCAATGACAGAAGGATCTTAAAATAGAAAAATATGTCCATTCATATTTTCCATAGGTAAACTGCCAAGCAGGCCAACCATGGATAATAATATATATAATAAATATAATTATTATATATTATTATAATATATAATATTATTATATATTATTATAATATATAATATTATAATTTATAATAATAATAATAATAATAATAACACTTATCATCCTCAAGCTCTCTTTATCAATTTAAAATAAATGCTAAGCAGTATTTGGTTAAAAAAAAGAGTCACAATTATTAAACAGGAACAGTTTCAGAATGAGTGCAAAGTATTACTTGGTTTAATTTTTCTAGCCTATTATAATTTTGGCCTCATCCTTTTTATAATTTCCCAAATATAACGCTGTAAGATCTAACCTTAGTGACACAACATATATTTCACCACTCTGGAAACACTGGGACACGCAGCTATACCTGTTTTAATTATTGTGTTCGTCTATTTGTATGTCTGCATGCATGTATATGAATGTATGTTGATTTTGTATGTCCCCTTTATGTAATATGTGGTAGTCATTATGTCTGCATGTATGTATTTATGTTTGTGTGTTTGTGGTACAACTCTTTTAATATGTTATGTCATGTGTACTATTCTGTATTCTATTTTCTATTTGGACCTTGAGTCTGTAAAAATAGTTATATAACCATTGAGTATTTTTGTTGAAATCGTATCATTATTGTAATAATAATAATAATCCATTTATTTTATATAGCGCTTTAAAAAATGTATTCAAATACACTTTAAAAGTTAAACGAAAGAAAAAAAACACAATAACTGATCAGGGGCGTAGCATAATATTCTGGGACCTGTAGAAAGGTGTTTTCTATGGGCCCCTCCCCGCATCCACAGCTGTTCAAGCATCTTTTTGGGCCCTCCTCACATGAGGGCCCTGGGTACTCACATGAGGGCCCTGGGTAGTACTCACATGAGGGCCCTGGGTAGTACTCACATGAGGTCCCTGGGTAGTACTCACATGAGGGCCCTGGGTACTCACATGAGGGCCCTGGGTACTCACATAAGGACCCTGCTGGGTACTCACGAGGGCCCTGCTGGGTACTCACATGAGGGCCCTGCTGGGTACTCACATGAGGACCCTGCTGGGTACTCACATGAGGGCCCTGCTGGGTACTCACATGAGGACCCTGGGTACTCCCCAGACAGAAAGCCAACATTGAATAAATATTGATTTTCCATCTGAATCATCATTATGGTTGATATTGAAATTTCAATGCAAAATAGATGTTGAATCACCATTATCATATCGATGAAACCTGAAGTTATTAATGTTGATGGCAACAACACTGGAACAACATTGATCTATTGTTGTTATCTTTATGATTGATTAAGCATTGATGTTTGCATGGTTTACCAGGCGATATTGCCAATGTGTTGAAAAGCCATCGACATAGTTGACCGGGAAATATGATTGAAAATCCATTGATATATTAGTTGACTGGGAAATATGAGTGAAAATCCATCTATTTTTGGTTGATCATCTGGTGGTAGACCAATGTACTGCACCGGATCAGTCCCTTTCCCCCCCCCCAGTCCAACGCCCCTGACAGGCTCAGTTTAACAACAACAACAGTAGGTCGACCTATATACGGTGCTAATAATCTGACAATAATCTCTGCACCTGTAATTCAATTTAGTCTAGCTATCCGATTATAATACAGTATATATATATATATATATATATATATATATATATATACTGTATTATAATCGGATGTTATCCAACACAGCCACTCTTACAGGTGTGCCACGTGGTTTACTCTGCAGGCCTTTGGTGTCGTCTGACAGTATGACATTACAACCGTGTTTACTTCACGGGACAGGAGGACATAACTAACCCTGCAGAGGATTGATTAACAGCCACAGAGTTATTTTTTCAAACACTGTGGTTAGGCTGTATATAGACTCGTCTCCTCACTTTGGTTACCACAACTGAGGCGGTGCTTGGCAGCGGTGTCGTAGGTGGAGAAAGCAGGAATTTTTACTGCACAGAGACTAGCCTTGAACGTTACGTTACGTTATATACCCCCCTCCCCCCCGCCCGCAAAATTACGAATCCCACTATGGCAACGCCAAGACCCGCCCTCCGAAGCAGCTCGATTGGTTGGGGTTAGGATAGCGGATTGGTCAGGGGATAGGACCTGAACAAATGGGGTCACGTTACCTTGGACGCCTGGCCAATAGTAGTGATTGGAGGGCGGGTCTTGGCGTTGCCATAGTGGGATTCGTAATTTCGCCCCCCGCCTGGCGACTGTAAACTGTCCTCCTTCTGTTCTGGGGCATTTTAAACCTCCGGAGTGAGTGGTTACTGTGGGCGGACATGGCCGACACGTTAAGGAGACTGACCAGTACATATTCCTTCAGCGTCTTACAGGACAAACTTGAGAGCTGGCAGAAAGACTACCATGTAAGTAAGTTCATCAATAACTAATGACAGACCTAAATCTGACCCACGCACTATTAATTATTGTTCAGCGCCCGCGGCCAGCCTTGGTGCTTATATCAAGAATTAGTGAGTAACGGTTACATTTGTGTACATTTGAAAACGTTCTAGTCAAAGCCGTTAACGTATATTCCGTTACGTCTCCTCTAGACGTTATTATTATTATTAACGGCTATGTTTACTGTCAACTGCTGATTCCCCCCCCCCCCCCCACTATGTAAAATGAAAATTTTATTTTTGTACCCATTGTTATTGTAATTATGGATAACACAGTTGAAGCACAGTGAAATAATTTAAAATACAGAAAAGGAATGCATTTGTTTTAGAAGACATTGATTTTCCGGTTGAGTTTGGTTGCTATGGACGCCAGTCGCCATGGCTACAGCTGGACTATACCAGAGTGCTCTGGACTAAACCAAAGGATCTTTTTACTTACTTTTAAGATGGTTCATGTCCTGTTACATCCGGGGCAGCTGCTTAGCTGCAACAGCGCGTTGCAGACAGACAGGGACCTGAAGTGATATGTCTAAACATACTTACAGGTTATACTATCTATAAATGCACATAAGTGTCAACATTTAAGAAAAATAACGTGTTACTGTGTTGCAAATAAACAGAGCTAGCAACATGGATACCTGTTGCTTCTGCAACGTTTACTGCAAGCTACTACTGAGGTGGTTTACCCATAGACCAGGGGTCTTCAACAGGGGGTCCGGGGCCCCTAGGGGGTCCTCAGAGTCAGTGCAGGGGGGCCTACAAATTATTGTTAATTTTTGAAAGTTTTTTCAAAAATTAAAAAAGTCTTAACATGAATCCAACATTTTTTTTAGCAAACATAAATCCCCACTGCTTACTGGCCGATAGGTAAGGAAGTCACCAAGGGCCGTATACACAGTTCATCGTATAGGTTCACATGTGTTTAACATAAAAACATGCCAACAATTAGTATTCTATTTTAATAGCTTAGTATTCTATGCAAAAAGGTATAAAGGCTTTAGGCCGCCCTACACGTTATTGTAGGCCCAGTTTAATATGCAATTTAACTTTATAAAATATATGTAGTAGGGGGTCCCTGCTCTATCTCTCTTTCAGTTAAGGGGTCCTTGGCTTAAAAAAACGTTGAAGACCCCTGCCATAGACAGTTAAAGAAGTTACCCATGTTACTGTCACTGCGCGATCTGAGTCTCAACGCGATCTGAGTCGCGTCGAGTTGCGCATGCTCAGATTTAAACAATTTACGGCATAACGACAATAACGGAGATATGGAAGATGGAAATGGCAGTAATTTATTATTTAGCGTAACGCATCACATGTCCACGGCATGATCCCTCACGTCAGTTAATAAAAAAGTCAGTAAAAATGGAGCTACATGACCAAGTTTGTTCACTGCTGGCTACAAGTTGGCAATCAAACACAACAACGGCTGTTATTTGAATGGTGTTATGAGCTAACGTTAGCAATCAAACAATCATAGATAGCATTTGATAACTAAAACGTTTTTGAAATGATTTCCACCTTCTATATCTTCTATTATTGCTGTTCCCATCTTCCGTTATTGTCGTTATGCCGTAAATTGTTTAAATCTGAGCATGCGCAACTCGACGCGACTCAGATCGTGTTTAGACTCACATCGCGCAGTGACATTACCTTGCTGTGTGTAACGTTCAAGAACCTGCGGGCTGTTCCTTCTTTTGCAGGACAACAATAAGTGTATTTGCTTTCACCGTGCAGCATGAAAATGTTGATTTTTCTCAGTTTTCACCGGTAAAAACCATACACTGTAAAACAGCATGCCAATTAAACGGTTTAGCGCCACAGCGCCGAAAACAGTCCTACCAAACAGGTGGTCATATTTACAGTCAATGGTCCTACCTTTGTAACTTTGCCCTCGGTTGCAGCACAGCGACACCCAATGTACACACAGGAAACAGCAGCCAATGTCTGATTACTCTAAAAGCACTAGCTGGTTGTCAGGCTTTTTTCAATAATGTTCCCCCTTTAAACAGTTTTTTTTTAAGCCACGTACCCCCTCCTGACCAGCACGAATAATTTTTGGTAGAAAAAAAAAAAGTCTATATAAAAAAGGAAGAATACAGCGATAGATTTACTAAACAACAGCCTTGTTGTAACTGAAAAAAATATATTTAAATGCTGATGAGAAAAGGAGACAAAAACTGTAAAAAAATAAAACAATTAAGACAAAACCTTGGAATAAGATGGTAGAAAGAAGGAAGGAAAGAAGGAAGGCAAGAATAGGTTGAAAATAGTATCAAAAACTTCAAAAAACAGTGACATAACTTCGAAAAAAAGTGAGAAACTTGTAAAAAGTAGAAGGACAGAAGGAGGAAGGCAAGAATAGGTCCAAAGAAGGCGACATGAATGTCACATTTTTGGTAGAAAAAAAGTCTACATAAAGAGGAACAATGTTCTGGACAACAGCCTTGTAACCATTACACATTTTGTTAAATATCTCACGTACCCCCTGCAGTCCTCCAGAGTACCCCCAGGGGTACACGTACCCCCTGCAGTCCTCCAGAGTATCACTAGGGGGACACGTACCCCCTGCAGTCCTCCAGAGTACCACTAGGGGGACACGTACCCCCATTTGAGAAACGCTGCTCTAAACAACATATTTGGCTTCTACAGATATTAAAATGTTTTAATAATAATGAACAATTCCACTATTTATGCATTATATATATTTATCTATAACAGAGAAAATACAGAGAGAGTAAATCAGAAAAGAGCAAGCCTATATAATACAGCATGCAACATTTTAAGATTTCAAACGCCTTTAGGTTTTTAACATACACATTTGACTGACCGAACGGTCCGTCATCTCCCCGTCACTTCATGTCTGGAATGAATTTGCCCTTGGCTGTACACTGCAAAGCGTTGTCTTGTTAATAGCCCATTGTTTGTCGTATTTACCCTCCCAGGTTATATCCTGTGACCAGAATCTAAATAAATGCTGTGAGCTGATTGAACTAACCGCCAAGATCCAGGGACAGCTGTTCGCCATCCTCAACCACACAGCTGCTGAAGGTAAGCGCTGCATTCGCAGCATAGGATTTCGTTTGTTTACAAAGTGTTAACCAGGTCATGATCACTCACACATGAGCTATTCCACACACACACTCACTCACAACTCAGGTGGACACTATGCTGGAGTGGACACACTCAAAACGCGCCTGCTGCCGTGGCTTGGAACCTGTTTCTCAATGGCGAGGTCCTCGGTCACTGAAGACACCAGTCTGCAGCTCATCCAGGTGACATCATCCGTTACTTGGCTCAATAGCACAGAATGTCTCATTATTAAATCCATCAAAGGCTACGTTCAGACTGCAGGCAAAAGTGGCCCGAATCAGATTTAGTTCTGTGGGTGAAGCGACCAGGTCAGACTTCTTCAGAAGTAGCGTGAACACTCAAATATTGCCCAGATCTGATGTTTTTTTCAAATCAGATATAGACCACTTCCATACGTGGTCCTGAATCAGACCCAGGTCTGATTTCTTTCAATGCGGCCGCAGTGTAAACAACCAAGATTTATTTGATGCAACGTTTACGTCAGTCTACATCGACATTTGTCACAATTATGCACCGGCGGGAGACAGTAACATTAAAACCTTGACTAGGCCTACAAAACTAACCCTATGAACAGTGATGGCGCCAGTCAACGGAGGGAGAGTGAGGTGTACATTACACATTTAGAAATAAAAGCGAAAATGCTTCCTTCCTCCATGACCTCCCTAACTTTAGTGCAGCAGCGTGCTGCGTCTGATGTCATTGTTATTGTTCAGTCGGAGTTTTTTTGTGATTTTTTGTGATTGTTGGGGCAAAAATCCTTGATTATGCGGCACGTTTTCTTAAAAAATGCGATGGAATATGCGGAATATTTATGCAGTTTTATGCAATGAAATTGCGGGAACTTGCAAAAACCGCGGTTTGATGAAAAAGAGAGAAAAAGTGATTCCCCCAACAGTGTTCTCACTAGGCGAAATTACATCACTTCATAACGTTCCCATGGCAACAGGGCAACATTTTTAAATTTTCTGCTGAGATATATGTGACTTTTTTTGCAACTAAAATGCGGGGATTATGAAATCATGCAAGCCCCGCATATTTTGCGTGGAAATCTGCAATTTATGCGGCGAAAGTGCGGCGTATTTGAACATGCGGCCCCCCCGCATAAATATGCAGACTTTGGCTGATTATGCATTGAATTCTGCGATCACATAATCACGTTTTTCTGGAGGGAGTGGTTGTTCTTTTGCGCATGCGGGTCAGTTCGAAAACGCAAACAGTTCTGATATGGGCCACATTTAAAAAAAGTCACGTGAACAGCCAAACAAAAAATTAAGACTTGCTGTGTGAACGTAGCCAAAATGAATTTCATCCAGTGTAACACTACGACATATAAAACAGAAAATATATCAATCATGTTTTTAACAAATTCAAATTATTTCCCTCTATTTTGGCTGTCTGGTGATGTGGTCACTGTATATGATTTGTACTGTACCATCATTTGTTATTATCAGGATTCAGCAGAAAAGGACAGAAGGATCAGGGAGCTCTCCGCCTCCCATGACAGCGAGCTGCAGATGAAGGACACGCAGCTGTGCTCCACTCTCCGGCAGCTGGACTCGATCAGAGCAGAGTGAGTCTAAAGAGATAAGAGACAGTAGAAGTAGAGCGATGGAGTTCCCTTCCCTAACTTGCACGGCCCATGTTTAGATGCATTTGTCAGTCCATAGACAAGAGGATGTATAATTGAATTACATGTACTGAAATGAACCATACTATTACATTTTCAGATTTTTTATTTAGCAAAGAAACTCCTGCACACCGTCTAACTTGTTTTTATGTAATAGTTTGGGTAAAATGCTTCAGTACAAGACCATCCTGTCAGGCTTGGTGCGAATATAGGCAATGCTTGGGTCCAAATACAGTTTAAAGAGATTTATTATCAACAGGCAAACACTTACTGAGAGCTATAATCCACAAAACTAAGGAAATCCACGAGAGGGAACTCAAGAACAGATCGCACAGCAACGCAACAACACGATCCGACAACAGCCAAGAAACACACAGACTAAATACAGGAGGTAACGAGCAAACAAGGGGACAGGTGATACAAACAGGTGAAAGTCATCAGGGTGGGGCAGACAATCAAACAGGCGGGAAAACACAAGACAGGAAGCAAAACCAGACAAGACTAGGGACAAAACAAGGGGGTCAGCCTGCCTCCTCAGAGCGAAGCCGCGATGGCGCCATTTTATGCTACCTAAGCCATCACCCCCCGTTAGCATCCCATTGACTTCCATTCATTTTGGCGTCACTTTGACAGCAAATAACTTTACATTTGAAGCGTTTAAAGACTTCATTTGTGCGTTGTTTATTTCTAAAGAAACACGACGATGTATAAAAGGCTCCGTTACCTTGTACCTCACGTTATGGCTCCGTAGCAGACGTTTTTATAAAAATAGGCTAACGGTTGGGTCATAACCACGAGACTTACTGTCTCATAGTAGAGGAATTACCGTACAGTACAGGAGAAGCTCGCAGGCAGTTTGGACTTACATCAGCTGTTTAGTTTAATTACTAATGTTAACTAGCATTTTAGTTAGCAGTAATTAGCCTGTACCTATGTTATCTCCTTACATATACCTACGCTCTCCGTCTCTGATAGATTGGGAATGATTGAGATTTCTCTTGGCACAGCTACCAGAAGACTTACAACGTTCAGACACGTTGCTCACGTCACATCTACGTCATCAAGCTCAGTTTGAGGCTGCGCAGTAACGCTCAGCCATCACCGGGAAAGTTCTTCTAATAGACTTCACTCCGTCCAGAGCAACGGGACCTGTCGGTCCAGTTTATATACTGTCTTTGGGGCAAACAGACTACTAAAAAATAAAACAGGAAACAGAAACAACAGACAGTGACAACGCTAGACAGTGACAATGTGCAGGAGTTTCTTTGCACCTTCTGACCTGCTCGCCCTCCCTCCAACGCACATGTCTCACGTTATAGACGTGCAAAGTATTTTTCTGTTTTTTTTTTTATTTTATCAGATTGGTCGATACGCAGAATGAACTGGATGAGACAAAGAGCAAATCAACAACCACTCTGCTGGCCACTGAAGAAGAAATACTGCAACTGAAAGCAGAGTAGGTGATACACTGAAATACTGCCGTACTATATTAGTTTTCAAATGCAACATACAGCGTGTGCTCCTCTGTTGATGTGCAGCGTGGCTGTGTTTCAGTTTGCGATCCGCACATGAGCAGGTGGAGATTTATAAGAGAAAGCTGGAGTCTCTTGGTGACAATGAGCGGCAGATTCGCCTGCTGAGAGATGAAGTGTCCTACCTGAGCACAGAGAAGGTCATGCTGCAGGAAAGGTATACCCACATGTAAATACTGTATGCAGTATGCACACACAGACACCACTACGTAGAACTAGTCTCAGGTGATGCTGTTTCTCTCGCCGTCTCTCTCAGGTTGGTGAGAAGTCGTTCTCCGAGCCCCTCGCTGAGGCACAGTCGCTCTTCCAGCCCCATGAGGAGTGAGTCGCCCACCAGAGCTCAGCTCACCAACACCTCCCGCTACGCACGCCTCGTATCGCGCTTCAGCGACCTGTATGCCGTGGAGCGGCTTGAGGCCCAGGCCTTGCTTCGACGCCACATTGCTGACTCAGAGATGGTCCAGAAAATCATCTTCATTGCTGTTGTGGTATGACTGTAATTATTCTAGAGCCACCTGTAGAGACAAGCAGATCAGAAGTGCATGCAGGGAAAATGAGAGTCAGATCTGTTTATTTGGACTGCCTAGTTGCTTGATTTATTCAGGGACGTATAGGGATCGGCTGGTATATGGAGCGACTGACTGTAACAATGTTTTTTTTTCATGTTGTCACGTCTCAGGAATCCTTTAAGACAGCAAAACTGGCTTACCGTCAGTTCAAGCTGCGTGTGAGACAGACGCTGTCGCCATCCCACTTTGGGATAGAAAGTCTGGAGGATGCAGCTGTGGACTACATCGTCAGAAACCTGGACCTTTACGACATTCAGGCCAGCGTCAATGTAGGACCAAACACTCCTCTCATCATGTGTCCTCTGAAGCATTAATGAACAAGTTATTGTAGTGTGACGCTGAAAAGGACAGGGCATCCGTCTGTGTGTGTTTTATTTTGTTTTTTTTTATCTCCCCAGCATGTGATCAATGCCATGAACGTGAACCCTCGGATCTCTTTCCCGCCGGAAGTGGACTTTGTCCTCATCAGTGCCTTGATCAGGGAGACGTGCAGGGTGGCGTTTGCCATGCAGACATTGGACCCCCAGCTTGACTTGGCCTTTGCCAGCGATGGAGAACTTTACAACGACAGCAGGTCAGTCCTTTGGACAGGTCCGTGTCTAAATTCGGAATGAGGGCTGCCCAAAGTTTGTTCTTTAACAGAAATTATGAATTAACTTTGTTATCCCCAAGGAAATTTGATCTTCAGCAGACATCAAATCACATTAAGGTCCATGACAAACATAACATATACAGAAAGATTCCACACCACAATTGAAAACAAGGCACACCTTCCACACTGAACCAGAAGCTAAAAACAAGCTAAACACATTAATAACAGCACAGTAAATAAAATACCTGTTACGTGTTGTACAGAGACAAGTAAAAAATTGCTGGGAATAAATACATAAATAATAAATCCAAGCTGTATCCAAACTTTCTAACACGGATACATGAAGTAAAAATAAAGTGATAAAAAGAAGTCACAGGAGGTTAAAAAGAGAGAGTAAGAGAGAAAACCTGTAGTGCTCAAGTCGACATATCACGCCACATTTCCAAACACTCATTGTAAGCCATGAGCCACATGAACTGCTGTCTTTCTCTTAGGTTATTTGCTGTCTCTACCAGTAGATGTCTCCCTTACACACACAAATACCCACAGCTCTCCCTCACTCCGTTTGTTCCCCTGCGTCTCTCTCTCTCTCCGACAGGTATCGTCGCAGCTATGACTCGGAGTTCACCGCTCCTCTGGTGATGTACCATGTGTGGCCGGCCTTGGTGGAGGGAGATGTTGTGGTAGTAAAGGGCGAGGCTGTGACTCAAAGGGGTGCTACGGTACTGCCTGTATAATACTGCAAACATATCATTCATTTAGTTCTCCAGAGAATAACGTAGGAGCGTGAAAGTACATGGATAGGCTCACGTGTTTGCCGGGGTTTTTGTCTGTTTTTGCAGTGGAGTCGAAGCAGGAGTACCAGCCCCGTGCGCTCCCGCTCTCTCAGCCCAACTCGCAATCTTGTAAGTCTCTATAACATTTGACCGTGCAATCAAACGCAGAAAGATAGGCATCATTTGGGGTTTTCTTCAGGTGGATTGCATCCTTTTGTTGGCTTTAACATTGCTCAGTTACTCATACAATGGACCTTTTTCACAGCAGACATGTTGACTTGTCATAGTAGGAAAAGCACAGCTGAAATTGGTAACCTTAACGATGGCTCAGTTCCATCAAGTGTCCCAGTAAGACATCTCAGTGAGTCAGCATGTACAGTACCAGGGTCTCTCCTAAGTGGAATGCAGCCATCATTAATCAGTCCCTCCAGAAAAACGCGATTATGCGATCGCAGAATTCAATGCATAATCAGCCAAAGTCTGCATATTTATGCGGGGGGCCGCATTTTTTCAAATACGCCGCACTTTCGCCGCATAAATTGCAGATTTCCGCGCAAAATATGCGGAGCTTGCATGATTTCATAATCCCCACATTTTCGTTGCAAAAAAGTCACATATATCTCAGCAGAAAGTGGAAAAATGTTGCGTTTCCTTCACACAAGAGCAGCCATTTTCCCCTGTTGCCATGGGAACGTTATGAAGTGACGTAATTTCACCTACTGAGAACACGGTGTTGGGGGAATCACTTTTTTTTTCTCCTTTTCATCAAACCAAGTTCCCGCAATTTTTGCAAGTTCCCGCATTTTCATCGCATAAAACTGCATAAATATCCCGCAGATTCCATCGCATTTTTTAAGAAAACGTGCCGCATAATCAAGGATTTTTGCCCACAACAATCACAAAAAAACGCCGCGTTTTTCTGGAGGGGCTGATTAATGGTTATGAATACACCTGTGCTGCTCCTACTGTGACATGTCAACATGTCTGCCGTGAAGAAGGTCTATTTTACAAGATTACAAGATTCATTTTAAATTCAGATGTATCACTCTTTCCACTAAACAACAAGCATGCACACTCATGGCCTTAAGGGTACGTATATCAAAATCTAAGCATTGGATTTGTTTTCTTTTAATTTGACTCAATAGTTGTAAATATAATCAGCATTATTATCTTTTGTTTTTCAGGCATTTATCAGCAAACGAAGCCTGTCTCCTCAACGTCTCAGAGCTAGCCACCTGTGAACTCCGGCCTCTCTGTCAACGGAAGAATAATTTACACCTGTACTTCATTCATACCATGTCAGTGAAATAAATGTTTGATGGATTTTTTTATCAGTATGCTTCCACCAAATAAAGCAATCCTTAGATCCTGTTACCGGCCAAAGGCTGCTCAGAGTTTACATGGTTGGAGGACAGATTAATGGGACATTGTCAGTAATTAGCAGTCAGTACATTATAGAAAAAAAACAAAAACAGTCTGGCAGCTAACTTAACAGTTGTTTTAGTGTACTATATTTACTCTTAGATACATAATACTAACAGTATTTTAGTGATTACCAGAAACTTAAAAGGGCATTTTTCAGGGGAAATCGAGGCCTGCACGGTCCACTTTAGGAAACCTATTCAACCTTTACTCCTCTCTTTACTCTTAACCAAAGGTGTATGTAGCAGTACTCTTCAGGACTTATTGTAGGACATACAATATGGTGCTAATGTAGTGCTGGGCGGTATGACCAAAAATTCATATCACGTTTTTTTTCAAAATTCTGCCGGTTTTCCGTTTTTTTTTTTCATGCATATTCAGATGTTCAATGCATTTTCTACTCGTTGAGAGAGGAATTACTGCAGTAAATTGACTTAATTGACTCATTCCTCACCACTGTATTAAGGGGACCGTGTCTTTAGCTCGGTGGTTGGTGATGGAGTTTGTAATCTGCTTTTTCTGTCATAGCGAGTCCCTCTAGCAAACGCGTCTTTAAGTGACATTTGGCTCGACTTTTCTTTTGCTTTCCCCGTGTTACCTGCTGATGTGGAGGGCGCTGAGCCTGCTGACTTTAATTTTATACATTCTTGATACTCCAAGACGTGTTTGCAGCTGAGGTGGTGGAGCAAATTGCTCGCGTTGCCGTCTTTCGCGACTATTTTAGCCCGACAGCACTTGCATAAAACGGTTGTTTGGTCAACGTCGGATTTTTGGAAACCAAAAAACCTCCAAACAACAGACCCGGCGGCTCCTTTTTTTGGCACAAGTTCGTTTCTACTACTTCTGCAGCATCCATCTTCCGTGTGACGTCCCTCTGGTGCGCTGCTGTTTACCGTCGCTGCTTAGAAGTGCAGCATTTTAAAGGGTCCGTCTAAAACAGTGTCACGCGGCGCAGCGTAACGTTCGTTCCGGACGTTGTGTTATTAAAAACACCGGTATGGCGGTATATTAAAAATGAACATCGTGACGAAAATATACACCGGTTTCCGGTATGAACCGGTATACCGCCCAGCACTATGCTAATGGTCAGTACTAACTTCAACTCCTCCAGTACTTGAGTGACTTGGTAGTGGTCATTGTGATTTTTAGTGTCAGAGGTTGCTGTGTTTTTGTTGTTGTTGGATTTCTTAATTTTATTTTGTGTTGCAGTTGTTTTATATTCTGGACATTTCTTTAAGATAAAGTAAGACATGATGATTTTTGGGGCCGGGTAGAGCAGGCGCACATATACTTGGAGGTTTATGCCTCGACGGAGAGGTCCAGGGTTCGAGTCCGACCTGTGAAGATTTCCTGCATGTCTCCTCCCCCCCCCCTCTCACCTAGCTGTCCTGTCAAATAAAGGCGGAAAAGCCAAAAAAATTATCAAAAAAACAATGTTTAAAAACATTTAACATGACATGAATAACTGGGAATGGAATTTGCTTTTTAAGTTTAAAATATAAATTTTTAATCAGGTTTTTTTTGTTAATTATTGTGTACAAGATTAGGACCAGTAGCTTTCATTATATCACCACTTATATAATCATATGCAACAGTACTGTACTTTCATTTGCTCTTTAATGGCTTGAATTTACTGCGATGATTTGTGTTGTGTGATGAATATATTTGTGCCTTTTATGATTGCTTTTTAAAGAATAAATGGCAAACATTTAGTTTACTGCAACTCTGAGCTGTTTTCTATTAATTGAGACTTTTTTTATTGACTATGGAGAATGATTTTTTAAAATTTATTTTTAATTATGAATTCTTCTTTGAAACACTGTTTAGATTGGCTGCTTCACTTACCAAAATATCTATCTGCCAAATTATAGTGTAAATATATGTACTGTATCCAATGTTGGATTGGCATGGTAATGCAATTAGACCAATTAGAATTGACCGCATGCAGGGACTCTTGTATTTTGGGCTCTCAAAGGATTCCACTGTTGTTGTTTTTCCACAGTAGGCTCAATAATTCCCCTAATTTAAACGAGTATTACTACTACTCTGTTTTAACAATAGATGGTGCTACTACTCCATCGTGAAAGTGAGCCAAAGAGTTCAAAACACTGCAGTGGTTGGACCAGCCAGCAACTTAACTCTTAGAAGAGTTAGTTTGTTTTTTTAAACATTTGGCCTATCACACGACGCAGCTATATATGAAACATCAAAAATATAAGAAGACATCGTCCGGCAGCACATACGCAAAACAAAAAACATCTGATTTATTTCAGCTATTTCTTTACACTTTCAAATAACACATATTTATGTGCAAAAAAGTTAAGTAGATTCTACACCAAAAAGAAATGCTACAAGCCTAAAGTTTATCTTGAGTTTATTTTATTTATTTTTTTATATATGTGAATAGCAATCTCAGTCATTGTGCATCAACCATGTGTGTGACTGCACCAGTATGTGTCTATTTGAGTGAGTTCCTTAAGGGAATCCCAGCAGCAACATCAAAGTCGTGATGCCTTCGTAGATTGTTTTAGTATTCTCAGCCATCTAATGAGGTCTCCAGGCTTTGCCCCAGCGCTGCACCCGCCTGCCTCACCAGGCAAGCCAATTATACTGCCGGCTCTTCAAGCCATCTAAAATATAAAATCTGGCATTTGCTCCGCGGAGGAGCAGAAACTGAGCTCCGGCAGCAGACCTCCGTGACCTCGGAGTCCATCAGAACAGTCTTTTAATGAGTTCACTCACTTACCACTTCTGGAGTCTGTAAATTGTGGTTTTAATTATTTTACTGCTATAAAGAACTATTGAGTAGAAAAGAAGTTAATTTGTTTCATGGATTAGATGGAAATTATACTCCTCTGCTTATGAAAAAGCTATTAAAACACTATTTGTCTGTGCTGCGGTGATGACCATCCCACATCAGAGGATGCAGCATGGACTGTGATTGTATCAAGAACAAAGTATCCTCAATGCTAAGCATTGCGTTGGTTATCATATTATGCATTTACCCACAGGGAGGGCAAAACTGTTTGTCATTATTTCAATGCCATGTTCTCCAGAGGCAGACATCCAAAATTAAAGTGCCCGTATTATGAAAAAAAATCACTTTTTCTGGGATTTAGGGTGTTATTTTGTGTCTCTGGTGCTTCCACACACATACAAACTTTGAAAAAAATCTATCCATGTTGTTCTGAGTGAGATACGGTTTCTGAATGATTCCTTCCTTCAGTCTCCGGGTGAGCTGGTCAAAATCTGCACGGCTTGTTACGTCAAAGTCGAAACGAGGTGGCTAACCACAACCGTTAGCATGCTAGCGCTAGCATGCTAGCTCGTTCTCAATAGCAAAGCACTGCTACAACACACACAAGTTCACCATAATCTCCAAAAGAAGTACTTCCATGTGCGCCCTCCTTTAGAAGAAGTCTCCCGGCTAATCCTGCCTTGTAACTGACCAAAGTTGGAGAAACAACCTTTCTTTTACTGTCTATGGAGCTAACTGACATGATCTACCATCTGAGCTACTGAGCATGTGCAGAGTGGAATCAAAGATAGTACAGAAGAAAAGATGATTCACTCTGTAGCTAAAACAGAGACCTGAACACAAGGTGAAAAGAGGAGCTGCAGCAGTGAGAGAGAGATGAGCTGTACAACAACAATATATTAAACCATGTAAACATATTCTGGTACAACCTTAAAATACAATTATGAACCTGAAAATGAGCAGAATTTGGGAGCTTTAAAGTATATCCTCACAAAAATGTAAAACAATCCTTTGCCAACATTTGAATTAGCAATACAAAGAGACTTGGAGAATCTATTCGGAAAAGAATATGCAATATATATGGAATATGCAGAAAACCATGTGATGGAAACTTCCGCCATGCCTCCTCATCACATTCCCACACAATGAGCTTCTTGTCTGATCTGCAGCCGTTCAGAGGTCCTGGCTCCTGGGACACAGGCCAGGTCCTGCTGCTACCACGATAAAACCGTGAGGGAGCCTGTAGACTCGGTCTCAGCTCAGTTGTCCTTCTGTGAGCCTGGTGTGTGTGTGTGTGTGTGTGTGTGTGTGTGTGTGGTGGGGGGGTTATTTACTCAGGTGTGTTGTGGTCAGCTGTGGTCATGGACAGAGTGACTGCAGACTGTGGATGGATAGAGATGAGAGAGAAGATTGAAAATGGTTGTACTCTGTCTCGCTTCTGTGGGCAGTACTGCAATAAAGCACCATTCCTGCAGTCATGGCCAGGGGCGTCGGACTGGGGGGGGGGGAAGGGGACTGAGTACCCAGCAGGCAGGGCCCTCATGTGAGGAGGGCCCAAAAAGATGGTAGAATGAATAGCTGTGGATGCGGGGGAGGGGCCCATAGAAAATGCCTTTCTACAGGGCCCAGAATATTGTGCTACGCCCCTGATCATGGCACTCACACTCACTAACAGACAGAATCATTTTCAATTGTAATCTACCTACCATGCATGTCTTTATGGTGGGAGGAAACACGCAACCCACTTCTAAATCCAGATCTTCTGTTAGCCAAATGATGAAACCACCAGTTTCTCTGTGACCGGAGAGACCAGGTTTATCAGCAGGTGCTCGAAGTGAAATCTTAATCCATCCATCCATCATCTTCCGCTTATCCGTTGTCGGGTCGCGGGGGGAGCAGCTCCAGCAGGGGACCCCAAACTTCCCTTTCCCGAGCCACATTAACCAGCTCTGACTGGGGGATGCCGAGGCGTTCCCAGGCCAGGTTGGAGATGTAATCCCTCCACCTAGTCCTGGGTCTTCCCCGAGGCCTCCTCCCAGCTGGACGTCCCTCCACCTAGTCATGGGTCTTCCCACGAGGCCTCCTTCCAGCTGGACGTACCTCCACCTAGTCCTGGGTCTTCCCCGAGGCCTCCTCCCAGCTGGACGTGCCTGGACCACCTCCCTAGGGAGGCGCCCAGGGGGCATCCTTACCAGATGCCCGAACCACCTCAACTGGCTCCTTTCGACGTGAAGGAGCAGCGGCTCTACTCCGAGCTCCTCACGGATGACTGAGCGTCTCACCCTCATCATCTCTAAGGGAGACGCCAGCCCCCCTCCTGAGGAAACCCATTTCGGCCGCTTGTACCCTGGATCTCGTTCTTAATCTTAAAATCTTAATCCACGGCCCAAACTGGAGAGACAGCAGTAGCTGGAGCTCACCCTAAACAGACTCAAGAGCTGCAAACCCACCCAAAGTTTCCAGTTTGATGGCAGATGCCTGACTCACAGCGCTGCTGGAGCGTGTGATGTTTCCTCTGGACGTTCTTAATGTGCTCAATGCTGGCAAGAGTTGAGTTTCTGGAGCTTGAGCATGATGAGTACCAGCCCTGATCCCACAGCCAAGACCAGAGGGGGGATATTAATGGGGCTGTATATCACAGCACATGATGACATCGTTATGGGTGACAGAGCTGCAGTGCATAAATCAAAGGCAATGTTAAAATAGAGAGGAGTGTGAATGAGAGGAAATCAAAGCAGAGGACACTACGTTCAGACTGCAGGCAAAAGTGGCCCAAGTCAGATTTTTTTTTGGGGAGGGTCAAGTGACCAGGTCAGACTTCTTCAGAAGTAGTGTGAACACTCAAATCTTGCCCAGATCAGATTTTTTCAAATCAGATTTAGACCGCTTCCATACGTGGTCCTGAATCAGACCCAGGTCTGATTTTTTTTCAATGCAGCCGAAGTGTGAACAACCAAGGCTGATTTGATGCGACTTTTACGTCAATCTTTTCCATAACCTCCCTAACTTTAGTACAACAGCGTGCTGCGTCTGACGTCATTGTTGTTGTTCTTTTGCAGTTCACACTGGAATCTGATATAGGCCGCATTTTAAAAGGTCATGTGGTCAACAAAAAAAAAATCAGATCTGAGCAAAAATATCCGAATTACTGTAAGCATTAAGACTTACGGTGTGAACGTAGCAAACACAAATGGGGCAGGTGAGAATGAACTTTGTGACAGAAGAGCTCATCCTTCGCGAACAACTACTAAACATGAACAGTCACCCTAGGCTGCGATTGTGGATCTTTCCTCTGATGGAGTCACATTTCAACAGAGGAGTCAATGAGCCACACTGCAGGTCGACAAGGCCTCTGTATCTCCAAGAGAGGCCCAGAGAGGCCGTTAAGCACATCTGGAACGGAGCAGCAGGATGCAGCCTCTGCACAGGAGGACCTCACAATTTATGACAGCACACTCATGACTGTGGCTTCATACATCAGTGCAATGTTGTGTGTGTGTGACTGATTGTTAGTACACCACACGGACAAGCCGACCCCACCCTCTTTACTCCCATTCTCGGTGCTGGAACACCCAATGGCAATTGCCCTGGCACTAACGAGTATATGAGGTCACAGCGAGGGCTGGCGGCAGGCAGCGGCCCAAAGGGTGCTGAGGAGGAAACGGGCGTGGCCGCCGATCTTCTCAGTTCCAGTGAGATCAGACATCAAGTTACCAAAATCCTCTGCCAGAGATATCACGGATTAATACTTCCTTCCCTTCTCTATGACGACTATCGTATCAAATAAAGAAAAACGACCTCTTGAGGACTCTCTTTTTCCCAATGCAGACATTTGTCCAGACCGTTTCCTCTTCCTGCTCTGTCATCCGTTGCACATCTGGGCTATCACAAGCAACGGTCCATTTGGAATATTTGTAAGCCAAATGATTTGATGTGCTCTCCTCAGAATAAGTCTTGTTTCCTACAAAGCTTGACACACGTGCTAATGACCCTGTGACATCAGCAGACATTGTGGGAAGATTTAATGTCTCAATGATCAAGTTGAGGGTGCAGACAACATCCAGCTCTGCTCAAACAGAAATAATGTGCAGTTCAGACCTGGCTCGGTAATCATGCTCCCTGCCTTTCATGAGCTGCGACACAAAAGCAGAGCCCAGAGAATATGGGGATTTGGTGCTTGATTTTCCACAGAATTGTTTAACACGTCATTAAAGCCTGAGGCTGTCATGACCTTTTCTCTTTATTGCAAGGAAGGGGGGGATCAACTAGATGTCAATGGGATTTGAAGTCTCTGCTTGGCAAAGAGATATCTATTTACATTTCAGATGGAAATATCTCCCAGCCGCTAAGTGGAAATGTCAATCTGTGCTTGAATTACATGCTCTGTCAGGAGGTGCACTGTGGGGAAGCTAACCTGCTTGTCCTCAAAACGGGAGCCCCGCCTGCATGGATGCTGGAATGCTCCATGTAAAAACACATCTGGATGATTTGATTAATGTGAATAACAGCCACTCGTTTACATCACAGAGCAGCACTGGCAGGGCAGAGTGCCGTGGATGCAGGTGTGAGTTTCGAAGGTTACTGCTCCACTGGGGCTTGTTACGCTTAGCTCGGATTTGATACTCTCACGGAAACAGGCGATCAAACCTGGCGCCGATCTCGTGTGCGACTGGCCTCGGCACTGAACACCCCCCCACACACCCACCCCACACCCTGAACAGGGATGGAGGAAAGGAACATTAGGGGGAGAGAGAAAGAAAAACACAAGAAAGATTTGAGAGCTGGAAGATCAACGGCCTCACAGAGAACATGTAGAACTATTAAATATATGGAAACTTTCTTGCGGCTTCTAACACTGACTGGACATACTACCGTCTTTTGCCTTTTCAATAACACATGTGCAGACATGAAACTGTCATTGGGGAAAAGCACACAAAAACATTAAAGAGGCGGCAAAAACTGGAACAGAAAAATTTACACTACAATAAGACATTTTGATTGATGGATGATTTTATTTGTTTGTGTTTTGTAATCGTGGATGCTGAAATGTAAGGAGGGTTAACATCTGACTTTTCAACCTTCAAGGATGGTCAGAAATGTGTCTCGTAATGCATTTCCTATCGACAGTATAATGACATGTCACCACTAGATGGCAGTTCAACACTGTACTTTACTTCAATGTATTACAGTGTAGAAATGGGGGCGACCAGGCCAGAGTCTTTTTGACTCCTTCAGTCACTTCTCAAGCTTTCTCCTTTACTTTGTGTTTGTTGAATGGCAGACCAGGAAATGAATACTCAGGAGTCGTTCAGTTAAACTATAATACATCTTTAGTAAAATTATATTGCAAGCAGACAGTCGTATGCATACGGATCAGCTGCACCTTCGAGACTCTCTCACCCTAGCCACCAACAAAGTCTCTCTCCAGGTCTGATAGCGGACCTTGCTTTTCCCTATTCTTTTATTCGTCTTCGGGTTCCTCCTCTTTCCTTCCTTCCAGACTTTCTGGCTGTGTCTCAAACCGCCTACTTCGGTCAGTACACCGCTAATGTGCACTGACCACTTCCTGCCGTAGCGCCCGCTGTCGATGGTTAGTATCGTCCCAAATGGAACACTTATGTTAAAGCACTTACCGGAAATGACGAGCGGTCGGCTCGGCTCGCCGCCTCTCTTTTTGATCTGAGATGAAGACAGATTCAGCGACTGCACGGCCTATTTCTCGCTTGAAATGTTTTCAGAAACACGTTTCGGATCAGTCGTCCCTTCGTCGGTTACAGTTAGTCCAGAACGCAGCAGCGCGACTTTTAACTGGGACCAAAAAGCGCGACCACATCACACCGGTTTTGGCCACGCTTCACTGGCTTCCTGCGTGTTTCAGGATTGAATTTAAAATTGTATTAATTGTTTTCAAGATTTTAAATGGGTTGTCGCCCTCTTCTTTATCGGAGCTTTTACATGTCCACACTCCCATCAGAGCACTGAGGTCGTCCAATCAGATGCTCCTCGATGTGCCCAGATCCAGGTTAAAAAACAAAGGTGACAGAGCCTTTTGATTGGCTGCTCCAAACCTCTGGAATAGCTCAGACCACTGAAACATTCAAGTCCTTGCTTAAGACCCGTTATTATTCAGTTCACACAATCTATAAATAAACAATAACATAACAACAGAGGCACAACACAAAATAATAAAACAATAACAAATAAATGCAACAATACAAAAAGTCAACCCTCAAACTGAGTTAAAAGCCAAAGAAAATAAATGAGTTTTAAGACGAGATTTAAAAACAGGTAGAGACTCAGTCAGTCTGATGTGCAAAGGCAGCTCAGTCCAGAGTCTCGGAGCCGCCACGGCATCTTGTTTTGGTCTTGACCAGAACAAAGGTCACGCTCCCTGGTCATCAGCAGTCTCCGACTAAGAGCCAAAGCTGATTGGGCGGTGTAGGAAAAGTAATGTTCTAAGGAAGACAATGTGGTTTGAAAAGATTGAAGGAAATCCACTCTCCCTGTGCGCAATGAAGAAAGTAGACGTAGTAAAAAAAGTATTAGTCGATTAAAGGTCAGTTCATTCCCATGTCTCTGACTCTAAAAGGCAAGAGCTTGAGAAGTACGAGAATATCTCAGGATCACGTTCTCAGTGCCAATATGTCGCCAACATTTGCTTTGCGTCTTAGTTTTCAGCTGTAAGACACGTTTTCAGACAATGTGACAACACAAACTACTATTTGTGTCCTCATGTGTACATGTTGTCCATATGTATGTTTAAGGCCATATCCTGTAAAATCAACTGAATGAAAAGAATTCAAAATATGGTCTCATTGTCACTCTGAGCATCATGACCTTTTCTCTTTTACTGCTAACAAGCGCTCGATCATCCGCAGCGGGGAGGTCAACACATGACACATCTCTATCTCTATTTCTTTACTTGTCATTTTGATGAGCAGTAACCTTTCCTGGCTAATATATATAACTCTTTCAATGTCTCAGCTTGTCAGTAGTTGCTCTCATAGACGTGAGGCTCAGATCATTCAATAGCTTCAATATGACTACAGCTTATATAATATGAATACATCTGTAAAACCTTGGCATAAAATTAGATTTTCCTTTGAATACGAAGGACAGGAGTCACAGGACACTGTGTGTGTGTGTGTGTGTGTGTGCGTGTGTGTGTGTGTGTGTGTGTGTGCGTGTGCGTGTGTGTGTGTGCGTTCAAATCATTCAGTCTGTGTTGTATAATGTTAAAAGCAGACTGTAAATGTCGCAAGGCTTCTTCCTGAGATGTTGGGATTCACAGTAAATAGCAGTGGCTGCACAAAAGTTACAATTTGCACAAATAACATAAAAAAAACAAAAACGTAAAAAGAAGTGATCCGAGAACTGAACCCAGGGGGACACCCTTGTTAAAATTTACAAAGTTTAATTCACGAGCTTCATGAGCTCACTCACAATAGGGACACATAAGGAAACAGAAGCTCACGTGCAGAACAGTAGGTCTACACTCATTCATTCATTCATTGTACTTGAAGTATAGTGGAACTAACAATCAACATATATTTGGTGAAATACTTGAGATACTTTGGTAAGAATTACATAAACAAAGTTTAGAGAGAGTTTCTCTCTTTTCAACTTTGTTGCTGTTGCTGTAAAGCCATTTCCAACGTGACATCATGACTTCGCGTAAACATACACGCCAAGTGGCGTGTTATCTGTACGCATTTTGAGCAGCTATCCGCGTGTATGTCTACCGTATATCAGTCCCTCCAGAAAAACGCGATTATGCGATCGCAGAATTCAATGCATAATCAGCCAAAGTCCGCATATTTATGTGGGGGCGCATTTTTTCAAATACGCCGCACTTTCGCCGCATAAATAATAATAATAATAATAATAAATAAATTGCCGATTTCCGCGCAAAATATGCGGGGCTTGCATGATTTCATAATCCCCGCATTTTCGTTGCAAAAAAGTCACATATATCTCAGCAGAAAGTTGAAAAATGTTGCGTTTCCTTCACACGAGAGCAGCCATTTTCCCCTGTTGCCATGGGAACGTTATGAAGTGATGTAATTTTACCTAGTGAGAACACAGTGTTGGGGGGAATCACTTTTTTTCTCTTTTTCATCAAACCGCAATTTTTGCAAGTTCCCGCATTTTCATCGCATAAAATGGCATAAATATCCCGCATATTCCATCGCATTTTTTAAGAAAACGTGCCGCATAATCAAGGATTTTTGCCCTCAACAATCACAAAAAAACTCTGCGTGTTTCTGGAGGGACTGGTATACAGCACGCTGCATTTTGAGCTATCCGCGTGTATGTCTATGCTGTATTGACAACGAGGACATACGTTGTGGTAGCTTGCTGTCACGTGACGATTTGGGAGGTGTCTAAGCCCGCCCACCATTTTGGGATCGGTTGCCAAGGGCAACAGTGTAAGAGCGACACAGAGACGGAGCAGGAAAGACGGCTCGAGGAATTAGCATCACGGCGAACGGGTTGGGTTTTAGGAAAACAATAAGGTCAGGGTTAGACCCATCCACCCCCCCAACCATCCTCCCTACAGATTTTCGGCCTTTCATACTACTCGCTACGACGTAAATTCACACGCAATCGCAAGGTAATGCAAGTCAACGGAGGCCACACGGCGTTGATAAATGTTAAAAAAAACGATTATGCGTCTTGATAACAGGAAGGAATTGCCACTTCTTGAGGTCAGTCTGCCATTTCCCATGTTGCTTTTTTGGTCTGCTGCTGCTTGTGCCACACAGTGTCCCCTTCTTGGTTTCTCCTGCAAAGACACCCATCACATTCCTGCCAAGTCTGACTCATTGACACAACATCCTGTAAAACTAAACAGAGTTGAAGCTCTCAGGAAGGCCTCGTATGTTTACAGCAACTCCGTGGATTCTTCTGGATGGAAACTTAGACT